>JAODLC010000042.1:20594227-20607964 GCA_026781145.1 Hippopotamyrus pictus | reverse complement strand
ACATGTGACCCAGGCGGAGACTCGAACCCAGGTCCCAGAGGTGTGAGGCAACAGTGCTAACCACCGCACCACCGTGCGGCCCCTACTCATTTACATTAAAGCATAAATGTTGATTAAATATATATTAATATGACCATTTAAACTACTAAAAGCCATAGGTGGGAAACACCACCCAAGTAAAATTCACCACAAAGAAACAGTAGAGGTGTCCAAGTAACGAAAAACTTCTACTCAACATACACTTTCAATGTTAAGCAACCAATCAAAGCTGCAGTTTCACTTAAGCTGCTTTCAGTTTTTAACAGACCTGCATCGTTCACCAACAGACGTCTCAATTATTTTACCAATTTCATCACAGTACAAAGCAATATTTCTGTGGACCACCTCGGGTTAAAAATCTCACTTAAGGGTTCAACAGCAGCTTCTTCAGATTACCAACACCACGGCAGTAAAAGGCATGGCAGATACCTCCATAAAGCTGTTACTTAGGTCGTGCTGGTATCGTTAAGGTGATACTTCCACCTTACCGCTTACTATTTAACATAACCAAAAAGGAAAACACTTCTCGAGATTCAAAATAATAATTTTTAAACATAAATCATATAAGAATCAAGACAACAAACGTCGACCATTTATAAATGCGTGAGCGGCCAGCAAACACTGTTGTCAATTGAAGGAATATCTACAGGAATGCAGATTAGCTAGTTGCTTATCTTCGTGTTTGTCAGTTACCCGATGTATACAACGCTTACTGAGTTAAGCCAGTCAACACGAAACGAGACCAATAGCTAGTTCCGTATTAATATTACAAACTTTGGGCAACCAGCTGGCTAAATACCCATTTTAGTAGTTTCTGTGAAACTCGATTAGTATCTGTCTCGGCCTCCATGGGCAGTCATGGTCGCTCGGCCAGACCCAGGGCTCCTCGGCCCGACGTCCGTCCTTCTTTCCCCCGGCGCCTCGGCTTACCTGCGTCCCCCTGCTCATACCTCGGCCGGTGATCTGACCGTGCCGTATCCTGGACACGATGTTCTCGCTCGCACCCATCCTACTCCTCCCGCTGCGAGGGGTCTGAAACCCCAACGTCGCCATCGCTCCTTCTCACCGAGCTTTTTCTTTCCCAAACAGGAAGCTGGAGGTCGAGCGTCACATAAACGGGAGGGGAAAACGCGCAGCGCCGCCTACCGGAGGCGGACAAGAGCCGCGCACCATCTTCCCGAACATTTTGAATTTACATTCAAGTTTAATATTTTATCTATCACACACACAAACATGCGCTGTACTGTTGTTTAGGAAAATGCTTTTCCATCTACTTCCTGAATTGTGAAGGAAATATGCAATGCAAAAAAGAAAAAAAACAGAACATTTAATTAAAAATAACAATAAATGAGAATAACTTAATTCTAAAATAATTATAATAGTTGAAAACAGCTGTGTAAGATGCATACTAAGCAGATCATTTTGTCCAAAGGGTTGAGGCCAATAGTACATTACAGAAAAATGGCTATAACTATAAATAGCTGTAAATGCAGCTAGGCTGAGCTTCCAGTGAATGTCCAGGTATATATATGTGAAAGCAGTACTGGAGTAGTTAGTGTACCACTCTACATAAAACAGACAGCCCCCTCTGAGAAACATGATAAGCAGCTTTTCCTTATCAGTGAGCAGATCTGAACAGTTTCTCACGATCGGCGTGGTAATTTCCTCCCACAAACTGTAGCACGAAGCGCCAAACCCTAAAATTAACCTTTATAATCTTGCATGAAGTTATGGAAATAATCCCAGGCAGGCCCTATCATCTGCAGCTAGCTGCTTGGGGAGTGAAATGGATGTTTATCTTTCTGGTCGTTCAAGCTTTCATTTTAGTCCATATCAATATAATGAATCGGGAATTAAAGCAGTCTGAGGCGTGCATTTCAATAAATTAAAAGCTTTATTTTGGTTTTCATTAAAATTGTGCTAATAAAGTGGATAAACAGTCACGTGCTGTCGGAGAAGACCTGGCCCAAGATGGAGAGCCGGGAACTGAATGGCTGCATGGGACAAGACAGCAGCGGGACTTTCCTCCTGCTTCCGGGTTTGATGGCTATGCTTTCGGGAAAGTTTGTGGGTGCGTCTCCTGTAGACTCTTCCGGCTGCGCTGCCGGTGGCTGGTGGAGGGACTCGGACAGGCTCAGCAGAATGTCCTGCAGCTCTCGCCGCTCGCCGTGCGCCTGGCTGCAGCAGTGCAGAGCAGCCGGGTCCAACGGGTGGGCCTCAGTGTTATAAACGTAGCCCCCCGCACCCAGGACACAGTCGCTCTGGGGGCCCGTGCCCGTCTCAAAATCCAAGCCACCGTTGTGCAGAAAGTTGTCCGGGTCGAAGAGGAGATAGAGGTACTTCACGGTCTCGGCCAAGAAGAAGGACTCCATGCGGTTATCTAGTTTGTGATCTCGGACGTCCTTCACCTGGGAAAAGAAGAAATGAACGGAAACATATTGCTGAAAACGGGATTGGACCCCCCAACTATCTTTGTTGAAACTGTAGCAGTTAAATAGCATCAAAAAAGGTTTAAATCTGTTCGCACACACAGGGTGTTTGCTTCTGGTTGTCCAATAGATATATAGTTATGACAATGGTCACATTGAGCACAGTTGATATACAGATACTCCTCACTTAACCTGCCTGTTTAATATCTGTGCAGACTTATGACCAGCTCTCCACACGGTCTCTCAGCATCAAGCATCTCATCTCATCTCACATCACCCTTTCTCAGTCTCAGTCTCGTTCCTGCAGTCACTCAGTATTCACTGCACTAGTGTTTGCATTCTCCAAGGCTACATTTTTCATCTATAAATTTGTATTGTCGGGGATTGGACCTACATAAATCGGAGTATCAGTGGTGAGGCGGGAATCTAGGATATAGAAGCAGCGGAAAATCTTGTTGACCAGTTTGATGAAATCGAGATGTGCAAATTAAAACAAAGTTATCAAGTTGGAGTTCCCTTTAGACCTTTGCTTTATTCAGAATAAATAAAAACAATTACCTGAATTAACAGAATGCAAACCTAAGTAATGTATATTAGAGCTGATTTCCTCTGTTCATTATAGTATACAGTACACTACAGTATAAACATTTATAAATCTACTAAAAATGTTATAAATGGTGATGTCAAAGGCAACATTAACACAATATCTAAAGATGGTTGACACAAACCCACTACCAGTACAGTACGCTTGAAATATCGTTAAGGGGCAGCTCCTCACTTATCGACCGATTCATTTAACGATCTTGCCGTAGGATCGGAACTCAGTCGTTAAGTGTAGAGTGTCTGTATTCGGAGGGGCACGTCAATGCAAGGAGCGCTGGAATACAACGCGTAAAGATCCATACGATAAGTTTACAGCGATGTGGATGGTGGACAACAATCCACAGTCAAAGGACGACCGTGTTGAGTTTCGGGAGTTCGTGTCGTGCGAATTCACGGCTGGCCGGCTGGCAGTGCCGGAACACTCACGCTGGCAAAGCCGCAGCTGACGCGGCTGACCTTCTCGATGGACTGCACTGCATCCCGACCGAGCTGCAGGACAGCGGGGTCACCAGTCGCCCGGTACAGATACATCGCGCTCTCTATCAGCTCTGCAACCGCAGTAAAAACTCATTAACTCAACATACCCAAGTTCTCACGACTGGTGAGGGATGTGACTCATGTTTCCCCGGGTTCAAGGGCACATAGTTTATCAATAAGGTCAGTGCCCTGGAACAAAAATGTTTCACACGCAATTCAACTAAAATTCACTTAAAACGAAAGTGTTAAGCAAATGGAATTTTCTTAAAGTCAAGTGTCTTGTAATGTCAGCTTCTCATACATAATGCGATGAATCAAGCAGTATGCTGACATATTCTCGTTGGTCGTATTGCGAATAAAAATAGAATATAAATACTAAGATATGACATTTTACCACCTGATATTAAGACAGGGACAGAGATAAACAGTTAACCACCTAATTTCTGCATCTAAAACAACAGTTTTGGTCTTTGATTATAGAAGAAAAACAACATTTGAATTTCCAATATCAAAACGTTAATTAAAACTTTCATTTCATAGATTGTTTTGTTATGATCAGGTGACCTGGGCGGACTGATCAGGTGACCCGGGTGGACTGATCAGGTGAAGTGTCGGTGGGAGTACCTGGCCTCAGGGGGTAGCCCTCTCGCTTATCCACGGTGTACCCCTGGGGGATGCTGTAGAACTCAGGCAGCCCACCGAATTGCCGCCACACGCTGTAATAGTTGTGAAATGTCCTCATGGCGCTGTCCAGGTCACCCAGCAGGCTCTGACACACGGACACACAGCCACACAGACAGCAATGTGCACGAGGCAGCGCGGAATCTCGACACGAGTGGGACTCCGGACTCCTACTGCTGCTTATTCACCAATTAGAGTTTCAGAGTCGACTTTGTGGCTGGTCATACCGCCCTGCTTCTAGGTGGTCCATTCCCAGTCTGTGCTACTGTGTCGCTCACCTGCAATCCTGGCCAGAAAGCCTCCAGGGACTGGAAGACAGGCATGGATACCGTGCCTTTGTGCATCTGGACCCACAGGTACCAGTCATCGAATTTGGTGTAGTTCTTAATAGACTTGTTATACTCTGTGGAATTTGGGAATACAATAACAGAACAATTATACGCTTTTCTGGACCTTGTTGTTCTATGCAAGATTGAGGGGTTTGTTGCCTATTCTGGAAGCTACATGTGCAAAGCTGGGAATAACCCAGGATGAGGCATAAACCCATGGAAACCCCACGATGAAAGGCGAAAACATACAAATTCGGCTTTGAGACTTGACTCAAGCTCGGAGCCAAGGTGGAGCCTCCGCTCCCAGTCCTAGAGGTGTGAGGCAACAGCGCTAACCACTGTTCCACCATGGGTCTTGCAAAGTTCCCTCATCATCTATGGTCTTTGGTGAACCTGCTTCACCTGGTATTCCCCAGAACTGGGAAATTCCTTCCACGACAAAACTCACAAAACCTTAAGAACTCAGTTTCAGAGAAATGTCCGAGGCTACAAATGCGTTAAGATGGCAAACAAAACTTGTTTGGTTACCTAAGAACATTGAGAGCAGCTCCTCATCCTGCAGCATAATGGATCCCTTTACCAGGTACTCGAAGTAGGAGTCCACACCTGCTCCAATCCCAGCATCCTGTGCAACCCACTTGGAAGTAATGACATCTATGTGGTTGCCTACCTGAGTAGATATGGTGGAGAAAGTGAAGAAGTCGCACGTCACCCCTAATGTTCCACCCAGCAGAATTTTCTTTGTCCTGTTTGCTCAGCTCGGACGTCGGGAGCTTTGGGCTGACTCACCAATCCTATGTCTGACCGTGTCTTCCACAGAGAGAGCAGGGCCCGCCGGGCGACGTTTTCAAAGACCGGGTCGCCTGTCAGCCGGCTTAGCGCGGCGAACTCCAGGATGAAGGTGCCCACCCCAGCTGTGCAGGTCACCGGCGTCTCCGAGGGACTCACACCCATCAGCAGGTTCACCGTGCCGTACGGCATCCCTGTGGGCGTCTGGAAAGCTGCGGAAGGTTCCAGAAATGGAACGCTCACTTTGGATTCCCATCCTGGTCGTTCCCTTTTACATTTAGATCTGTTCTGGAGACACTTTCATCCAAAGCGACGTACAGCTGAGAAAGCAGGATCAGCCAGTCTCTGAGGAATAAGAGCTAGGGACCTTGCTCAAGGGTCCAATGGTGAAATCACTCTGCCAGGATTTGAACCAACAACCTTCTGATCATATGCAAACTGAGACTTGAGGATGACTTCTGAGCTTCAACGTACAAAGTAAAGAAACATACCGTATACTCTCAGTTTACAGTTATCACTGTTGCTTGTGCTGGTGTGTCACTTCAATTGAAAAATCACCAGATATGCAAGTTTTTGCTCATTGCTGTTGCCAGCTGACCAGCAGACTGACTCATTCCTGTAGCGCCCAGGGTCAAACAATGCTGCTCACCTGGAAGGAGCTTCCTGGCAGCTTCCTCCGCCATGCGCAGTAGGGGTCCGGAACAGGGCCAGCCCGTCTCCACCTCCATACCAGCTCGCTTGGACAGCAAGTGAGCGGAGAGGAGACCACCCACCACTGAAGGTGCGCACGCACACACACACACAGTCCAATATTTTAACACAGTCATAGCTACAGCTTCAGCACTTACACCAGAAACCCGAGCCGTAATTAGGGTTCTTATTCAAGCAAACGCCACTGGAAAAAAAATACTGCTATTTTCTTTGAGAATCAACGCAGAATCCAGTCTCTGCGTGACTCACCTCGGATATTGGTTTCAAACACAGATGCGTTGACATCAATGTCAAAGTCGATCGTGTCCTGCAATAGGGACGCCACTCGCTGAAACTCTGTGTGGTTCCCTAAAATCTAATTTCAAAAAGTACCACAAAGGAACCCATTTAAATAGTACAAGACCATAGAAAATAATGATGCAGAAAAAAAGCCAGGTCTGGTTCCGTGCAAACCTCAATTTTTACGCAATTACCGAAATGAAAAGCTTACCAGAAGAGTATCCAGTGCATCTATTAATGTCAGGGAAAAGCTGTAGTAGTAGACAGAAAGAGTGCAACAACTTTATCATCCTAAAGAGATGCCTTACAGCAAAGCTCTCCAACTCTGGTCCTGGAGGAGTGATTACGATCCTGTGGGTTTTCTATCCTACCTTGCTTGTGATGAGCCACAACAGCTCTCATCGGATGTCAGGAAGGAGAGATATCCTACTGGAGGGTAGCTCTCCAGGACCACAGTTGCAGACCACTGCTCTACATTATTTAAAAACCAAAGTTACAGGTTCTCTTGATATCACCAGAGTAGAAGCCAGAAGTTACCTGCCCCAGGTGTCCTGGCCATCACAAGTGAGAGGTCGCAGCTCATCATAAGGAAAAGCGTTTTCCAAATAATTGTTGTAGGCATGATAAAACATGGCTTTTATTCTTTCTCTGTAGGAAAATAGTGGCAAAAATAGCTTAAGGTGGAGCTCCGTATTTTCTATCCAACAGAGTTCACGGAAAAGAAAATACACCTTATATTTGTACTGTTCTACACATATTTTGGATGGCAGTTCTCTGCGGTCTAATGTAACTGAATTATTACTATTTTAATATTATATACTGATATAGCTAATTCTAGGTTTATAATGGAACATTATAAATTTGCCGTAAGATTTCTTGTGTGAGTCATATCAGGGTTGCCAGCTGTCCCGCATCTGGCGTGACACTCAGGCTTTCAGACCCTCATGCTCACGCAAGAAACCTTACGGCAAATCTATATTATTCCATTATAAACCTAACATTAGTTTCATTTAAAAGCGTTGGGATAGTTTATAAAACCTGCAGATTATTTACAAGGTAATAAAACTGTTACATACAAGTAAATGCTTGTGAATGTGTGCGCAGACTTGACTCAAATTGAAAATCTCTGACCAAAGTTGGCATCCCTGCTCATATACACACTGACAAACTGTTTGCAAGGAGCCCGGGGTAAAACGAACCTACAACCACAGAAACGAGTAGCAACATCAACCAATCACAGCTGCAGCTTTCTTTCAGTCTTAAAAGGACACTGCAGTCACGTACTAAAATCCTACTTTCCAAACTAATTGTAGAAAGCAGTCTAGATACCCGGTATTACTGACTATTACTCACCTGTAGTGTGCCATTTCCTGATCGTTGTCCTCTTTTCTTTCGGCATGACTGATAGCGGGAAGAACTTGAACGATGCAAAAAACTGTGCACAGGTATCTGATCATGAAGAACCGAGATAAGCGCAAATAATAGCAGAAATAATGAGGATAAAATGTTTTAGCAAACCATCTAGAAGCGCAGGCGCTAGGCGAAAGAGGAAGTGGACAAACTGCGCATGCGCCAGAGACACAGCTGACGTGATATAACGTGTGACACATAGAGCACTATTTAAACATTTTTCATTTAATGCTTAAGTTTTTGAAATTAATTTTTTATTTTAATTTACCCCGTCAGTGGCGGCTTCAGTATTTAAACTTACATATGTTACGTAATTAGGGTATATTAATTATAATTGTTAATTGTTTATTATATATTTTTTGTATTTCATTTTTATATTCCCGTGACTGTTCCTTGAATTGTATTGGCCACAGTGGCTACATCAGTACATCATAACGCAAGAGGGTGAAAGAGGTGGAGAATCTAGGAGAACCTGGAACATTTATTGAAATTACAGAGTGAAAGAAGTTCGAGAGCGACAAGAATTAATAACCTGAATTGACGGAATTCGTCTCTTTTACGTAAGATATTCGTTTAAAATGATCAAACTGTTCAGAAACGACACACGTTTAATAATATTTTACTAGTATGGCAGACGTCTTCTTTCTTTTTTGGCTACAAATGAGTACGCGTTTATTTACATGCGTCAACTTATTTTCGCTTGTGGTGACACGCAGCTTTATCGGAAACTGCAGTATAAACAGCTTGTACATAGTATAAAAATAGCATAGAAGGCTATTAATAGTTTCACTTGAAATTTGCGGTGTTCATCAGTAAATCAAGCCAGCAGCATATTATTGATAAGAATATCACCTCGGAAATTTCAGGACACACGTACTAAGTACAGGACACACTATACTGACTACAAGGGGGAGCAGAGCAACATTCACCACCACTAGGGCTAACAGTGACATCTACAATGACCTGACTAATAATACAAAAAATGACGATGATGATGATGATGATGATGATGATGATGATGATGATGATAAGGATGACAATGACACTTAATTGATCCCTGTGGGGAAATTATCTTTCTGCCTACCCCATTTAACTCTCCATGACACACATGTAGGTGAGCAGCTATGGGCAGCCACCTGTAGCGATGTCCGTGGGGCTGGGGCTTAGGGGCCTTGCTTTAAGGGACACCATACTCATACAGACTCACATGATCATCATTACTTTTCACCAGTGTTTCCCAATCCGGTCCTCTGGGACCCACAGCTGGTCCATGTTTTTTGCTCCCTTTGAACTCCCTGCCAAACAGTCCACACTTTTGCTTGGAGCTGGGAGGGAGCAAAAACGTGGATTGTCTCTGGGTCCCCATGGAATGGATTCGGAAGCTCTGCTTTACACTTTATACCAGCTGCACGCGTTTTGTCATACCTAGATAGACAGTATCATCTCCTGTACCTGTATCAGTTGTGTCAGGGAGCATGTGCATGTCACTGAACCAGAACCCTAATGTGTAGAGAACTCACCTCCTTGTTAGGAGAACCTGAAGCATATATTGAAAATTACAGGTATGAATATCCTCATAACGCTTATACACTGACTGTTTAGACTGGAAATCTTTTTTTTTTAATTGGACCCGGTTGCAGTTACATGCTGTGTTCTGGTGAATGTATAGCAATGGGTTATGCTGCACTGACTGACATTGCTTTTGTAATGGAGCGAGTTATGTATATTTTTCTTAATTATTTATTAGTTCAGGTCACTAGTGTTCTTGAAAAGGGGGGCAATATTAACGAGTATATATACATAGGTCTAATTAAAACTATATTGCATGAGAATATAAAAGACATCAAGGATGTGCATTTTTTGCTATCAGTTTTGAATAAAAGAGCAACGTTAAGCAGACTGCCTCATTTTTTTCCAGCATAATATACACAACGCAGAGATAGACAGAAGAAGAATTCAGCCGTTTACATTTATTGCCACGTGTATTTTAAATCTGCTTTCCCTGCATCGACACAACCATCAGCAGGTCAGAAAAATTAAATATATTCAACACGCAAATATGACTCCTTCAGGGGCAAATACGCGCAAACGTAGTGAAGTATACTGGACGCGCACCGCGTGCGATATAAAAATAGCATTTTCATTGTGGCCCCGACCCTTGATCGTACTCACTGAACGTAACCCTGGTTTCAGTTTGACGTGACCTGCAAGCGCAGCAGAGAAGTCAAAGTAGGATGCAAACATGTACGCCGAGCCGCCTCGATGACGCGATTGAGAATCTTTCTGCATCATTAAAAATCCATATGTTAGCAAATAATATGATTTAGAAATGTGTTGGGTCGAGCTCCCAGGTTAATCGTCATCATGACCAAATCTGTTATTGACTATTAATTTTATTCCTTTATTAACCTTTTTAATTGTACCAGTCCAGAAGATGCAGTCAGATTTTCCGTGAATGCCTGTGTACTAGCAACGACGTAGCATACTGTCAAGGGCGACCACCTGTAGCTCAGTGTATGATATTTGTAAGATTCTTTGTTTATAAACATTACCACCAATATTAGTAATTTTTGAAGCGTAATATCAAGAATGCTATGTGTTTCCACCGTTTTGACCACTAGTGTAGATTTGCCGTAAGAGCAGGTCTGAAAGTGTGAATGTCACATCAGATGCGTGACAACTGGCAACCCTGTGGTACAGTGGCTCAGCAGTGCGATATGTGACCTTGTACCTCCAGAGTTTTTAATCCATGATACAGCTGTGTGTGTGTGTGCGTGTGGGGGGGTAGATAATCATTACATTGTGGGAACATTTGTGATAAAAATTTGTTAGGTTGACATTGTGGGGACCATATTTTCAGTTCTCACAAAAGGAAATTTAATTTAATAAAAATCTGCGACTGCTATCAAAAAACTAAACATTCCCATAGACTTGTATTTCGTTTGATTACTTATGAATGCCTTTTATTGTCACTATACATGTATAGTGAGAAGACTGTTCTCCCGAAATTTTACTTGAACTTGTACTGTACTTCAAGACTGTACTCCCGAAATTTTATCAGCATGTTAAGTGTTCTACTAGAGGGGAGAACACTCTGGACCACGTTTACTCCAACATCAAGCATGCGTACAGAGCCATACCCCTCCCTGTACTCGGCCAGTCTGACCACCTTTCTCTCCTGCTTCCCCCAGCCTACACCCCCCTCAGATGCAGGGCCAGGCTCATCACAAAGTCTATTACAACCTGGCCTGGAAATGCACTCTCCGCACTACAGGACTGTTTTGAACAAACAGACTGGGACATATTTGTACATCAAGAGCTGGAAACACTCACAGGAACGGTACTGGACTACAACAAGTTCTGCATCGGAAATGTGACTGTAGACAAAAACATACGGCTCTTCCCAAACCAAAAACCCTGGATGACCAGCCAGATCCGTACGCTCCTCAGAGCGCGACGCTGCCTTCAGGTCAGGTGACAGAGCTCCGTACAGGGCGGCCCGAGCCGCTCTGAAAAGTGGAATTAAAAAAGCCAAGATGGACCATAAGAAGAGAATAGAGTCCCACCTGTCCAGCCATGACACACGGGAGGTGTGGCAGGGAATACAAAACATCACAAACCACAGAGGCTGTGATGCAACAACAGGAGATCCGAGTGCCGCTAGCAGAGGAGCTAAACTGCTTCTTTGCTGCTTTGATTCATCACAACAGCAGCACTCACCTGCTCCAGCCCTGCTCCCCCCCCACCGGGTTCCTGCACCACCCCACTCACAGCACGATGTCAGACGGGGGCTCCTGGCAGTGAATCCCAAGAAGGCTGCCGGCCCACATGGAGTCCCTGGTAGGGTGCTCAGAGCGTGTGCCCACCAGCTCACCCTCACCTTCACCAAAACCTTCACCCTCTCCCTAGCCCAGGCAGCCATTCCGTCCTGCCTAAAATCAGCCACTGTCATACCGGCGCCGAAGAAGTCTCCCATCACTAGCCTAAACGACTATCACCCTGTGGCCCTCACTCCGGTAATCATGAAGTGCTTCGAGAGACTGCTTCTCCAGCACATCAAGGACTATCTCCCCCAAGACTTCGATCCCTACCAGTTGGCATATCGCGCTAACAGATCCACAGAAGATGCCATCGCCGTAGCTCCCCACTCTGCGCTCAGCCATCGGGAGCGGCAGCAGAGCTATGTCCGGAGGCTCTTCGTGGATTATAGCTCGGCGTTTAACACAATCATCCCTGACATTCTCATCACCAAACTGGTCACTCTTGGCCTCCCCCCTCTCACATGTGTCCAAATAAAGGACTTTCTCACCAACCGTCTCCAGACTGTGAGACTCGGCCCCCACCTCTCCTCCTTTCGCACACTGAACACCGGATCCCCACAGGGCTGTGTGCTGAGCCCCCTCCTGTACTGCCTCTACACCCATGACTGCAGTCTGGCCCATGGCAACAACTTGATAGTCGAGTTTGCTGACGACACCACAGTGGTCGGACTCATCTCAAAGGGAGACGAGGCAGCTTACAGAGAGGAGGTCCTGAAGTTGGCTGCCTGGTGTTCAAGGAATAGTCTGGCTCTGAACACCAAGAAAACCAAGGAGATCATAGTCGACTTCAGGAGGCGCAGCACCGACTTAGCCCCCCTATACATCAATGGCGAGTGTGTGGAGAGGGTCCACACCTTCCGGTATCTCTGCATCCTTATCTCCGCTGACATCTCCTGCACAGACAACATCACAGCAGTTACCAAGAAGGCTCAGCAGCGGTTACACTTCCTGAGGGTCCTCAGGAAACACAACCTGGACTCCAACCTTGTACCGCTGGTCCATCGAGAGCCTGCTGACGTACTGTATTACAGTATGGTATCACAGTACTGTATCACAGTATGGTATCACAGTACTGTATCACAGTATGGTTTCACAGTACTGTATCACAGTATGGTACAGCAGCTGCACCATGGCAGACAGGGAGAGGCTTCAGAGAGTACTAAAGGCAGCACAGAAGACCATCGGCTGCCCTCTCCCCTCCCTGATGAATATTTACACCTCCCCCTGCCTCAGCAGTGCAAAAAGCATCGTCAAGGACAGCTCCCACCCTGGCCCTGATCTGTTTGACCTGCTGCCCTCAGGGAGGCGCTACAGTTTGTTTACTCTATATGTGTATTTCACTTTGACTTTCACACCTCCCGCCGCCCCCACCGGTGGACAAATTTCATCGCTATCACCCGCCTCCCCCAAACTGCTTGATATGATCCTGAATCAGTCACGTAGCTCCCTACATTACTTTCTTTACAAAAACGGCTCTCATTGTGGGTGAGGCTGTAGATTCGTGACCTGGCGGTTCACGCCGGTTAGCACAGGAGCCCGTTTCACTGACACTCTGACGTCAGATTTTCCATTCTGGTGCGGCAGCGAATAGCACTTTGACCATTTCCTGTTCTTAGTGAGGCCGTCACATCTATAGATGACAGAACAGGAAATGGATGCTTGGTACTTGTGGACTGTGTATCTCTCATTGCCATGAAAACACATTTTTATTTTTGTTCATATTTTGATTTGTTATACAGAGTAAGGTTTGCAATATTTGGGATTCAGTGTGGAAAGAGATCACTGACACGTTCAGTCAATGGGAGTCCGCTATCGTGTGGGAATCCATGCTAGATTTAACAATTCTTTTTCTTGTTTTTCTTGACTTACTGTGATGGGGATTACTCTGTCAGATATATTAATGATTAATATTAATTTTTTATATTAATGATTTCTTTAAATGGTTGATGCTGGAGTATACTACGGTGGCCGAGAGAGCTCAACGCGCTGCAACTTCAGAAAACATATGCAAACAGAAAACAAATTAAAAAAACGTCTCCATCAGTTTGACAACACAGGCCCTGCAAATACGGAAACGCGCTGCAAACACACGAACGCGCTGCAAACACACGAACGCGCAGCAAACACACAAACGCGCTGCAAACACACGAACGCGCAGCAAACACACAA
>JAODLC010000042.1:20577697-20594127 GCA_026781145.1 Hippopotamyrus pictus | reverse complement strand
GATGGAGACGTTTTCTTTAATTTGTTGTGGTTTTTTTCAGTTTGCATATGTTTTCTGAAGTTGCAGCGCGTTGAGCTGTCTCGGCCACCGTAGGGGTAGTATCTGTAAATTGAATGTCTTGTGTATGCGTATAATTTTACTATAGATTTTTTTTACAACAAAAAAACTATTCCAAAGTCTGCTGATATTATGATGTTTTAATTCATTTGCTGAGCAAATGTCCCAATCACCAGGACAACTAACAGGTCACTATCACAGTACAAAATACAGCTTACATGTGCAAGTTCAGCAGTTAGTATTACAACAATAAAAATAATTTATTTAATACAAATATCATAAAAATAGTAATATGATACGAGCCAATTTGCACTTTACAGAAATCTGGATAAGCATCAGATGTTTATGGTGTCTAAACAAGAAATAAGATTTCAGAAAACAAAAACACTGCCTAGCATGAACTTGGCCTCTGGGTTCAGAGCAGCAAAGGTGTCTGCAAGCCCGTCTCGGGGGGACAGTTAAGGAAGACGTCCGGGGCCCAGCGTGAATTATTCATGGTGGGCCTGGGTGTGGATGCCCTTCGGGAGGATGGTAGAGTATGCACAGGTCAGTGTAAGACACGGGCAAGAGCAAAGGAAGAAAGCGAAGGAATTGCCAATTTTGTAGGTGTACAACATCTAAGTCGTCGTAGCTGAGAAGGTAATGGAATGTTCCATTAATGTAACTGTTCGGTGACTTCCACCATGGGCGTAAATTACGGGGGGGATGGGGGGGTTGTAGCCCTCCCAAATAAATCAACACCAGCTAACCATAACCACAATAACCATGTTTCCCCCGTAATGGGTGTGGAGACCTCAACCCCCCCAATGTTCCAGCCAAAGTTATGCCCTTGACTTCCACGTTTCCCTTCCATTCGAAAGGAACGTCCAAGAATGTTCAGTCTCTCAGACCTGCAATTTGAAGACCTGACATCTGTGATTAAGGCACTTCTCAGTCATGGGAGCAAGAAAAGACCTCCACTCAAAGGAGAGTGCTGGGTGTGGGACATCTCCATTTCAGTAACTTTTCTGTTCCTATCAATGTCTCTTAATTTTCTCGATTATTACTCAGTTGTGAAATCAGGTCTTCCAGTCCGAAATGCAGTCTTCACAGTTCATCTCCTCTGTCATGTAAAGGTACGACGTAATGGCCTCTCGTAGCCCTTCGCTGACTGGAGACTCCTCCTTTGTCTCTGCATCTCTGCTGAAGATCATGGAGCTGTGTAAAGAGAGACAGAGGCGCTGAACAATATGGCAGATGACCTCTGGATGGAGCTAGATTTCTGTCCTACCCAAAGCAGTTTGTTAGCTAAGTGGGAGAGAGGAGGGAAGGTCTCACCTATCCACGTCTTTCCAGTTGATGGTGGGCTTTCTGACAGCCATGGGTTGGGGCCCTGTCATGACAGGGACATTGTTGGAGCCCTGGATGAAACACGGCTCCCTTAACATACAGCAGAGCCCATCTGCCACCTCTGCACGGGAGAAACCATTGCGTGCACATTAGGGGTTGGTTGGAATGTTTGCATAAAATTTTGAGTTGTACTGCAGGATTTTCCCTCCATTTTTTCCTAAACAGTTTTAGCACCTTGTTTAATTTACTTATCAACAATTTTAGAGAGTCAAACATATATAGTCATGTGCAATGTGTCCCCCCCCCTCCCCAGGCCACAGTAATCAATGCGATGTGTCCGCAGTGAAACTAGAATCATACAGCATAAATATGAATCACTTACCGGAGTAGTGATCCACCAGGTGGGAGAGCGAGGAGAACGTGAGGCTGGGTGAGATGTAGAACCAGCCGTTCTGTAGCTGATTAATGCGGTAGTGTTTCACGGCCCCCCAGGTGGACGCGGTGCTCCGTCTGATGGACAGGGAGTAGGCTCCTGCAAGGAGGCACAGCAGCGAATTACAGTCTGGCCTGAATTTATAGTCAACATATTAAAGCAAATTGTCTGTTATGTCGACTCAGGTTCATCATTTCCTGTGATCCTTTGATAATCAAATAAGTCTCCTATAGGTTGATGCTGGTGTGAAGAAAATGTATGGAGTTTGTTACTTCAGACGTTTATTTAATCCTGTTGGCGGCTGCAGATGTGTTTCTGCAAAATTCTGCAATGAAAGTATCTGTTGCATCAGACTTTTGTTGGTGCATTTCTGATTGGAAATTCTACACAAGGTACAAAGTAATGAGATTTGCACCTTAAGTTCTGAAGTACTGATTCTATATTAGTAAAATATTAATGGAAAATGATAATAAAGTCAGGTAAATTTGGTATAAAAGGCGGGGTGAGTCACTGAGTGTGCATGCTTTCTCTAGCATGCTACTCTAGCTTGTTGATCTGTTTTCTGGTGCTTCATGTTCCTGTGGTTTTTGTGGCTTTTCGTTTGCCATTGAACAGTTAAGAGCCAACTCGTACACCTGTGCCTACCCGCCATTTTCCAAGAAAGACCAGTTTAAAGGGCCGCATAAGGCTTTTAATCTACCGTTTGAAGCAACTGTGAGGATGAATTTTCAACTCATCTTCACGAAAGGTCCTTTTGGGTAAGACGTGAACATCAGTATTTGGGGAACGACTGAAACCAATTCAGAGGTACCGCGGAGGTGGAAAACCACCACAGACTGGGTTCCCGAGACCCAGCGTGTGTTTGGGTGCAGACGTACTCACCACTGTGAGTTTGACTGTCCCGGATCATGAATGAGCCGATCTGGTTGTAAGGCTGAAGCAGTAGCTCCTCTGCTTTCTCTCTGCTGATGCCTTCAAACTGCCATCTGGAATGTGTCAGACGGGGGGGGGGCGGGGGGTGTTAAATTCTAAGAAAGTAGACGTAGAGGAGAAACAAGCTAAGATACCCCACAGGCGGAAAAAGAACATCTTAAGGTGGGCCTCCGCCCCCTGTTCAAACAAGGAAAACACCCCTTCCAAAGGAAAGTAACGCAACTGTAAGCGTTTGAACCCCACCCACCTGGGGGAGGAATGACATAATTCAGCCAGTGATCAATACATGCAGCTCTGCCCACATGGACCTTTGACCTCAGCGTCGTCATGGTAACCACTGGGGATACCCGGAAAGCATAGGTGTCACTGGAGCTCACCTGTGGAACACCTTGGCGATGTAGCTGCAGGGGATGAAGCTTTCCCTGCCCGTTGCTGAAGAGCTCACCTTCCACCAATCGCCTTCGCTGAAGCAAAATGAAAATGAAATGATGAAATGAAATGAAATGATGAAATGAAATGAAAAGAAAGAATTTTAAAACTGTAATGAATTTATCTTGACCTCTATAAAAACACAAGAATATATGACTATATGGAAGTAGTATTTTAGGGAGAAGTATTTAGGTTTTCAGTTTATAATACTGAATTTGGTTTTGCTATGCCTGCCTTCTTTTTTTTCTCTGTGTGTGGAAAATGTCAGTTTACAGAATGTATATCTAGCTTGCGAACATCAGTATTCACATTCACCAAATATCTGTAGGTCTGTTAGCTGTGAGAATCAGCTGAATGTGAATATACATGGTTTGTGAACATATTCCAATGAAGTTTTCCGCTATTTCCCATCAGCCATTGCGTTCCACTTCTTACTCTGATAGGACATTGAGCCTCTCTCCAACCCGGATACTGCAGTCTGATTGTCCCTCAGTTGGATAGTTGTACAAAGATATCACAACATATCTGTTATTTTCTGTGGAGAAAACATATACAGGCAAAAAGTCAGCTTATGGCAGAGATAGATTTTATAGATATAAATACAAATAGATACTTGCTAGTGATAAATCCTAATGTTCAAGCAGCAAATTATACAACAGTGTTCTAAATTCCGATAACTGTTATAATCTGTTATAAAGCTGTTATAAAGCTGTCATAAAGCTGTATGTATATTTAAATAGAATTTGAATGTTCTATTGCTGACGAGAGGGATACAAGTCTGAGTTTGGACTGGTTTTGAAAATTTAATTAGAGCTAATTTTAGTAACTGAAAGTCAGAGCTCGAAAGACGTTGGACTTCCAACACCTTCGTAGCTGGACTGTGAATGTGTGTACTGCCAATAGTCAAGACCTCATCTTGGCCTGACGAAATGCACAAAGCAGTGAACGTTGGAGGTGACGGCCTTCTCAGGAAATGACAAATGGCAGGCCCACCGGCCGTTCAAGGGTTTAATTTGCGTCTGATGTTGAGGGGTCAGGGTCAAAATGACCCAAAATTCTGTGCGTTGATTAACCTCAACGTAAAGACATAGTACTCAAAATAGAATTCTAGCAAACATATCTCAGATCAGATCATAAAGGACTGCTTATTAATAATGCATGTTAATAATTACAGAGGGACAAAGCAGATCTCAGACAAGGAAAACCTTACCCAGTATAACAGGTTCCATGGCTCCTGCCTGATTCAGTAGAGAGGATCCCACGTTGGACCTCCGTCTTACTTTGCTGGGATGGCTTCCCATATCGATCCAATTTTTTTTCTTTATCTCTGTATCACTTTATGGTATGTTATGCTGGAAAAGAAATACAGATTTCTCACATGCTATGTCTTTTTTGACCTCTTAAACCATTTACCTGGACTTAGAAGGTAACAGCAGTAGGTTTTAGGGCCAACAGAGGTCATGATATGTCCTGACAATACCAAGATTCCTACATGCCTTCGAGTCAACATTTTACGAAACGTCATCTAATTGTAATAACGTTCCGGTTACTAGAAGAGTCTTATAGCAGAAAAATCAGGTGAAGCAGATTTTTTGTTCCATTCCACTGTGCGATTAGTTTAGTTATGCAACAGATTCACGTGTGTTATTCTGTGAAACAATGAGGACGAAATTATAACAACTAGTTTTCCTTGTTATGCAGTCTCATGTCTTTTTTTACTGGAAATGTACCTAAGGTCTGCCAACTCAAATCGCCAGCATCGTGGAAGATATTGGATCTATCAGCTGTCAGAGTAGGAGCTGCGCTGGATCTCTGAACGTGGGACAGTCTCCGTTTCAGTCATAACACGACTGGAAGGTGTCAGAGACTACTGCTGCGATACACCAACGTATTTCCAACCATACTCGTTATCTGCCTGTAAGTCTGTGGGCAGAAGGAAATTCGCTCTAAATATTCGAGATATAGGTGACTGCTGTGAAGACAGCCTGAAGGATCATTGTTACAAATTAAGCCTGGAATTCCTTTCCCTTTGCAAATTCATACAATCTTATATGAAACACTGTTCATTTTTTAATAATTATTTGCTGAGGTCAGTTGATGTACCAAAATCAAAACACGATGCCTTGTCATGCTACAGTACATCACCCAACTTCTTTGGAATGTTAGACAGAAACCCTGATAGTTTGGCTGTAGAATTACGTGATACTTTGAATGCATTTAATGTCTGCAAGCCATTCAACTCCCAGTGCAGCAAAGCATCTAAACAGCACTGCACTCTTTGCCCCACAACTGGGATGAGATTTTGCTGCTGGTGTGCAGGGCTTTGCATTCTCGAAACCTAACACTGAGTACATTTACCAAAAAGGCTCTACTTTTGCCTCATCTCTGCGCAGAATATTGTTCCAGCAGAGCTGCAGAACATCTAGGTGGTCCTCAGACAAGCAGCTGTTTTTATCTTTTAGAGAGCAGTGGTTTCCGTGGTAATCTAGTTTGAGCAGCCGTCCCTTTCAGCATTTCTCTTATGGTAGACTCATGAACACAGATGTTATCAGGTGTAAAAGACACTTGCAGATCTTTTGCTGTGACCCTTGGGGTCTTCATCACCTTTGATGCCTGTGAACTGGCCTTTGTAGGAAGCTCCCTCCTAAGGAGAGGATCATTTGTGCCGTTCTGAAGCTCCCATTTGTAAACTATCTTATGGACTGTTTCACGAGTTAACAGCACTTCGTCTGAATTTCACTGAAATTTCTTTTGATTGGGCCATGTTGCATTTGAATAGAATTCTGTTGTGATGTTCAGGTAACCAAACCCATGTGTTTTTTTTTTTTTATATGGTACAGTAGGGAAGGTTAAATCCACAACTGAACTGGTCAGAACGCCTGACTCCTATTACCCAAGAGTTCATGATCCTAGAGGCTTGCATATTTTGACATCAAATACCTCTCTTTCTTGGTAATGTAAAATGCAGTGTGCGTTACTTGCTAAGAAATACCGTCTTTAAAAACTGTTCTGACTTGGATGAACATCACATTTTAGGATCTTTTCACGTAAAAAAAATCCATAATAAATCCATTATTCCAAGTGGTTCGGCAACTTTTCTCACAAATATACAGATAAGAATCTCTGTTAACTGAAAGTAACAGAAAGTTCATGTGTACCCCATTTCACAAACAAAAACATCTGGATTAATATTCAGATATGTCTACTGAACACCAAACAAATAACCAGGTTTAAAATATCCACAAAGATGCATTGAACACCAGCTTTGAGGGTCTGGTGTGGAGCTGATCAGATTGCAGTCATTCTCACTGAGGCTCACTCCTGAATGTCACTTAGTGTGGGCTATAGTGTGTAACCAGATGAAATTTGCCGCGAATATACAATAATAGCGCATTTGAAAGTCTTTGACCTGAATACTAGACAGCGACATATCTGTGATCTCTAATGCTGTACTTGTCCACCCATAAAGGAAATCAGCAATAAGGTTGTATTTTGCCTAACTGAAAATGCAAATTTTTACTGGTGAGGTTTTGTGATCTTCCACAATGAGATTCTGCACCCATGAAGCTCCAAACCTCAAAATTTGATTCATGTTCAATGGCGAACCCACGGTCTGCCACAGAGCTCTTCAGGAATTGACTTGACTGCATTAGGCTCAAGCGGGATAAGGATTGAGCATAGCTGTGCAAGAGTGAGCTCACTATCACCTGCGCAGCAGATGTGCATAATCTTATTGCCTCCCGCTGTAAAAAGTACTGATCTTTCAGTTTCCGTATTGAATCTCCAGTATGGACTAGCTAGTTAAGACGGACTATGCAAGCTAAATGGATTGATGATGTAAATTATGCATCAGATATGTTGATTAATGACATTTACTCTCTTCACAGTGACTGAAAAAGACAGAGACCAATTTTACATGCAAGAGATGCTGACTTCATTTCAATGAATCATCATAGCCAAGGCAACCTCTGAGACCCAAAGGACAACAATGGCCCATGCATTAAACATTTGCAGGTTTATAGGTAGATGTCATACTTACTGCATTGCGCGCTACTACTGATGATGCTCCCTTCTCTAGATCTCCGTGGGCTTCTTGAAGACCCCCATTGAGGCAATGGTGCACAAGGGCAAAGCGTGTACTGGAGGGAGGGTAACAGTGCACGTTTGAAGCGGCAGCGTGTGCGCGCGCAGACTCCGGTAAAAGCTCGGCGGTTAGAGCCCCTCGTGAAGTTGACGCAGGTGGCGTACTGGTGCGAGGACTGAAAGCTGCGGGGACTTTTAAGCGCCGTGCGTTCTGGCAACTTCCTGTGACGCCACTATTGACGCACGGGGCTGGACCAGACGTGTGTAATGGATCAGAACCATTTCAAATGATGTCTTGGGGTGGGAGAGGGCATGATAACGTAAACTCCTGTTTGTTTAGGGTAATGACAGTCAGGATTGGTTTTCTTATGTTGCTACGTTCCAGCATCCATCTCGTGTTGCATTATCCATCATAGCAGTCAGGGTTCGTCAAAATTGGTAGCCTCGGCCATAACTTGTGGAAACCATTTTTTTTTTTTTTTAACAACTCTGAATGAAGCTGCAAAATATCACGGCGGGAAGGAGGCTTCCGATAAAATGATTTATGCATCATAGACAAACGACAAGTTGCAATGTTTCTGCAAAGATAAACATCAGCTTACTGGTTTTACACAAATGCTACAAGCACTCTAAGGTGCAGTGTAAAATTCTGGGTCAAAATATGTATTTTGTTACCTAATGACCCCCAGAGAAACAAAATCAAAATGATAAACTACATTATCACTTCTCACCTAAACCTCCAAACCTTTGTTGTTACGGACAATCTGATATCTAATGTTGCCGTAGAAAGACGGCTCCATGCCTCAGGACATCAAATTTTTCGAACATGTGTGGTCCAACATAATTATTATACAGACGTAAAAAAAAATTCGGTTCATGGGACTCTACACGGCAACATACACCACATTTCAAGAAGAGTCCAGTTCCAATTCAACTCCTCCATTCCTCCGTAGTCCATGAATTGCCACAACAGTAGCACTGAGCAAAATACAGCAATTAGATTGTGCACCTAGATCTTAATGATTGTAATTTCAGGAGGAAGCAGAAATGAGTCGACATCAGCACAATGCATGTGGAAAGGAAAGAGCAGACAAGTCTGGTGTCTCATGAAGAATCTGGTCTTGTTCTTTTGTTTCATAATGGCAGGATCAGATGCTGCCAGAGCTAAAAATAGCTTGACCACCGGAGTATATGCTTGTGTGAAAATGGTTGTGGGTGGAAAATATCTTCTCAGCAAACAAACAGTGCTATGTCAGTTATTCTGGAACTGGTATGAGACAAGAATGGGAACATCCACATCGATAATGTACAACTGCTATGTTTATTTTTATAATCGGTACAAATGATTTTTCTCAAATTTTTATAATAATCAGCAAACAGATGGAGAAAAAACTGCTGCCTGTTTAGGAGACAGAACTACGTTTCTGCATCACAGCAGGGTTAAACCAATGTTAAAATCCAAAAGAAAAAAAAACATCCATCCAAGAATAGTAGGGAATATGCCCTAAAGAGCCATTTAATTATTCACAAGAGGAATTGTGTCGAAATAAAACAAAAATGAACAAATACCACATAAATTAAGACTAGTAATGGGGATTGCCACAAAGCTTACTGTTACTGTTTACATTGAACAGTCTAGGGAGAGGAGAAATTGCTGTGTCGCCATAGCTGTGCCGCGTTAATTTTTCATTCGCAGTTCACGCTTATAAGATAATGTGTCAAGATGCGCTTTGTAAAAATACTAGACTTCGCTTAAAAATATATAGAGGTTTTAGCAAGGCAGGTTGACCAGCCTCATCCTGCCCACAATTTTACAACTTAAGTCGTGGCGCGAATTTCCTGTTGTTTCGGTTAATGCAGTGCAGACATGGCGGTGTTTAATGAGCGATGTTTATGTACGTTTCCCTTTATGGTGACTGTGGCATGCCTCAGTATTTCATCATTTTATGAAATCTGATAATACTTGAAACACAAGTAACAAGCTGTCCCTCGTGGTTTGTTTTTTTTTTGTTTTTTTGTTTTTTTTTGTCTGAGCAATAGGGTGAAGTTTGTAAATATGCAGTGGATGATTTTGCATGCATGCACGTACGCACTAACGTGGTGCCAGTTTGTACGGTACCGCTATGCACGTCATATGGGTGTTTGCAGAAGGTTCTGGACTTTCCACAAAAATTCAACAAATGAAAAAAAATAGACAAGAAAGAAATGCTCTAAAATATCACCAAACAGAACCATTTTCCTTTAAATACAAAGTAGTAACCTTGCTTCTACGACAGGGACATGCGGTCGGCAAAGTATGTTCACGAATCACTACGATACTTAAAAAAAAAAAGTAAGAAAAAGAACATTAGGGTATATATGCAAATAGGAAAAGTCGAGATTACTAAGGGAAGTCTGGCCTAGTCTGTACAACAGCGAGGAAGACCTCAGTGTCTGAACTGTGGCAGCCCCCAACCCCTACTGTCAGAAGAAAACACATAAGGACTCATTAGTACAAAATAAAAGTACTACTTCAAAACAGCATAACCCTCAAAATAAAGATGACAAAAGAAGCCAAAGAAGAAAATTTCAAAAAACTTCGAAGGCCTGTTATTGTTTTGCCACACCAGGCATGCATACACAGAAAATAAGAAGCTGAGTTTTGGTTAGTGGGGAAAAGGCATGGATTCATTTCCCTCTATCAAGCTTCCCTTAAATGTGTCCCAGGCCTTTGAGCTCAGTAAGAGAGTGGAAAAAAAGGATAGGGGTAGCAGGAATTAAGCAAAAAAGGAAGTACTTCCAGGCAGACTGAAGAGAGAGAGAGAGCGAGAGAGAGGGAGAAGTGAGGAAGCTTAGCAGGACACCTCTGTGGTCTGGGGTGCGGCCTGGTTGTTGTGGCCCACTGTAGCGCCCCCTTCCAGCAGCATGTCGGTGTGCGCGCGGCTCCGAGGCCCCTCTGCTGAGCCCATGCTGGAGGTGGAGTGGGTTCGGGAACGTGCCAGACGGGTCATGCTGGCGGTGGGCACTAAGGGAGCAGAAGGCAGGGGAAACAAGGTGTGAAGAGATGCCATGGGGCGGGGCGAGGGGGGTGGCGTGGGAGGGGCAGACTGGTGGTTAGCTTTCCAGTAGGAGAGCTGTGGGCTGCGGCTCAGGGAGAATAATGAGATCTGATTAAGGCAGCATTTCTCAACCCAGTCCCCGGGAACCTCCAAATTTTTGTTCTTGATCGTTCAGTTTATTCTTGATCGTCCGGTTCAGGTGTGTTGGGAGCTGGGAGGGAGCAAAAATGTGTGTCTGTCTGGAGGGTCCATGAGGACTGGGTTGAGAAACACTACGTTAGATTATCCCCGGTATCAAACAAGACTAAATTACAAGCTGCAAAGGGAGACTTTGACTGGGTGTTGACAGGAAACAAAATCGAAACCATTTCCTCTATTACTCCCAGTTAATTTTATTGAAGTACAAATGTGCTCAGCTAAATTTTTACATTATCCTGCGTTTTGGTCTTGTTCAGCATAGTTCAAAAGTTCATTGTATTTTTCAAACCACTGCTTGGGGCGCACTGGACAGATGCACATTTTTCTGTTTTATCCCAGTACACCTGTAAGGTATTTAAAGCGTCTGATTGCTTGGGTCAGGTGTTCTGGAAACTGGGATGAAGCAAAAATGTGGATCTGTCCAGTGCGTCCCGAGGACTGGTTTGAGAAACACCGATTTAGCAGACGGCTTTATCCAAAGCAATGTACATTTTATATAGAGCAGAGCCATCCTCTGGAGCAATTGGGGGTTAGGGGCCTCTCTCAAGGGCCCAATAGTGACGTCACGCTGCTGACACTAGGATTTGAACTGGTGAATTTCCAGTCACTAGTGCAGGGTCCTAACTGGCTAAGCTACACACCACCCCCATGTCACAGAGGGTGGACAAACACCAGTCTTCAAAGTTTACAGCCTTTCGTTGTTGCTGGTCGGATTTCAGTTATTGTAAGGAAACACGGGTGAGATCTCCCCCCGTCCACTGATTGGTCATTGTTCTCCCCTAAGAAAAGCCTGAGTGGGTCTGAGTGAATGTTTACTTATATGCAAATAAATGAAGGTAATGGTGACGTGAAGAGTGAGGCATCGACAGTGTGCAAATGTACAAAGAAGATGATCTGTACAGAGAAGACACGCAGTAAACAGCCTTAGCATCTGGTGGGACTGAAAACACTTGTAAACATACACAAACACACAAACACCACCACACACCACTCCTCTCTTACCTATGAACAAAAAAACAGGACAAATAAGCACAAACCAGACCATGTTTTCCTACTTCATGACCGTGTACAACCTTCCTTTCCAAAATAGTTGTGACGCTGTATAAAACGTAAATAAGAACAGAAGGCAATGATTTACAAATCACACAAACCCATATTTACCTGAAAATAGAACAAAGACAACACAGCAAATGTTGAAACTGAGAAATGTTACTGGTTTATGGGAATACGTGCTTAATTTCAATTTGAGGCCAGCAACACATTTATAAAAAGTTGGGACAGTGCGTGTTTACCACCGTGTCGCATCACCTCTTTTAACAACATTCTGTAAATGTTTGGGAGCTGAGGAGACCAGTTGCTGGAGTTTTGAAAGTGAAATGTCGTCCCTGATATAGGATTTCAGCTGCTCAACAGTTCAGGGTCTCCTTTGTTGTATTATTGTTGCATGATGACCAAATGTTTTCAATGGATGACAGGTCTGGACTGCAGGCAGGCTGGTCGGATACTTGGACTCTTCTACATCGGAGCCATGCTGTTGTAATACGGGCAGAATGCGGTTTGGCATTGTCTTGTAATAATATACAAGGCCTTCTCTGAAAAAGACTGGATGGCAGCATATGTTGCTCCAGAACCTGTATATATCATTCAGCATTAGTGGTGCCTTCCATGGGCACTAATGCGCCCCCATACCATCACGGATGCTGGCTTTTGAACTGTCCTCTGATAACAGGCTGGATGGTCCCTCTGCTCTTTAGCCCAGAGGACGCGACATCTACGATTTCCAAAAAGAATTTGAAATTTTGATTCATCAAACCACAGGACAGTTTTCCATTTTGCCTCAGTCCATCTTAAATGAGCTCAGGCCCAGAGAAGTCGGCGGCGTTTCTGGATCATGTTTAGATGGTTTCCTCGTCGCATGGTAAAGTCTCATCCTGCTTTTGTGAATGAGGCGACGAACTGTGTTCACAGACAGTGGTTTTCGGAAGTATTCATGAGCCCATGCAGTGATTTCTACTATAGAACTGCATCTGTTTTTAATGCAGTGCCGCCTGAGGACCAGAAGATCATGGCTACCCAATACTGGTTTTCGACCTTGTCCCTTGTGTACAGAGATTTCTCTGAATCCTCTGAATCTTGTAAGGATATTATGTACCATAGATAATGAAATTCCCTAATTCTTTGCAATATTATGTTGAGGAACGTTATTCTCAAATGGTTGCACTTTTTGCACACACAGCCTTTCACAGAGCGGTGAACCTCTCCTGGTCATCACTGCCTCTCTGGGGGGCTCTTTTTATACCCAATCATCTTACTGACCTGTTAACCTAATTAGCTGTGATATATTCAACCAGGTGTTTTACTTTAGCGTTACATATTTCCAGTCTATTGTGGCCCCCTCTCCCAACTTTTTTGGAATGTATCGCTTGCATTAAATTCAGATTGAGTATATATTTGTCATATAAAAATAAAATTTCTTATTTCCATTTGATATGTTGTCTTTCTTATATTTTCAATTAAATATGGGTTTATGTGATTTGTAAATCATTGCAATCAGTTTCTATTTACATTTTACACAGCCTCCCAACTTTTTTTGGGAACGGGGTTGTGTGTACACACACACACACATATATATATATGATTGACTGATGGCAAAAGGTAAAGATGGTGGCTGGCGGGGGGGGGGCTCCAAGTTTCGACACCATGGTCGGTGCGCACTGAGGCTGCGGTGTGAGTTCCTGGTACCTGATCTGTTGTTCAGGTGGCTGAGATGAACATAAGGGACTGTTAGCATATGGCAATGGGGCAGAAAAGGAAGGGGGAGGGAGGTAAAATAAGGAACATGATGTTTAGGTAATTGTTCTAACTACTGAAGAAATTTAAATATTTTATTAAACAGAAATTGGTCCTTCCTAATTAAGAATTGTGTTGCCTTTACCAAAACCATTCCCATCCATCCATCCATCCATCCATCCTCATGACTAGATAGATAGATAGATAGACAGATAGATAGATAGATAGATAGATAGATAGATAGATAGATAGATAGATAGATAGATTATATTATATTATAGAAATTATATGACCTTACAGACAAAATACTCTGACTTTTATGCTGCTGCAGTATATAAACCCCTGTGTCCAGCCCTTGTGTTTCACTCTATCCAGTGTTCCGCACTGTATGTCCTGTAAAAACCTTCCCCTTGTCATTCACTGTCTGTAAGTCGCACTGTGTTCCCGGGGGAACGTTTCCCCCACTGTATACATCATTATTGTCCAACCTTATTTACAGTGAAAGCTACCTTTACAAAGTAAACATTCTGGGGAGCTATGGGGGGTGTGGGGGTGGGGTGAGGTGGTGGTAAAAGTTGTCATGGAAGAGTGGGGGGAGGCCACAGTAAAAAAATAAAATTCTGCCTTCCCATCTACCCCGCAGTGTACCACAAGCACTCATCGAGACAAATACGTGTTTACATGCAACATAAAGAAGTAGCTCACGGTCGACACGTTGGAGACCCTGATATATGCTATGCACCGACTCCCACAACGTGACTGTGTCACACGTCTGACCAACAAGTGTGAACATCAGCCACCTCCTGCATCCGACAGTACGAGAAACACAAACACACCCTAACCTTCCGTGAAGGTAACAGTTCCAAAGAAGACTAAGAACTCTGCTGACAGCAAAAATTAACTCTGTAGCAGGCATCCATCGAGCCCTCACTCTTAAGAGACACCAGCAGTCCATGAACCCATTCGCTAGACCCAAAATTTTCCCAGATTCAGACCTACGTCCCACGCCTTCTTCACTACAGCAGATCTCTCCATCGCAGCAGCACATTTCAAGCCTCTATAGCCAGTAGGGGTGGGCGATATGGCAAAATATCATATCACAATTTTTTTTCAGGCACGAATCGATCCACGATTCTTCTTCACGCTGGTTTTTGAGTCAATTTGATTTCTCGATTTGAAGTTACTGAAAAGTACAACCAAACTAATTCCTCAATTTCAAAAAACATAGTTTTGCGTCTCTTGGCTTATCGTTTCCGCCTGGGTGACAGTTTCCTTGTTGCTGTGGTAACTTGCAGTGCAATGGTAATTCTTAATTGGAGCTGAGGGAGCCATGCCAACAATGCCATCCTTTGATGGATATAAAGTGGCTTCGTTTTCACGTAGCCAGAGTGAAAATGCACTGTGAAATTTCATAGGCCGTTCAAAAATGTCACCCCCATGTTGTACGCCAGTGAGCTTTGTGAGATTTTTAGTCTATTTGAAGTGTGTACCACTATAGACTATATATCTTTTGGGTGTTTTGTTTGGTGCTTAAAGAAAGTTTGCCATGTTGCAGTTTGAGATGCAAGCCTTATTCTTGCAAATTTTGCAGACAACTTGTTTGCACCAGTCGGTTTTGGAAAATACAAACGAGTTCCATATTACCAATGTCAAATTCTTTTCAGGGACCAGCTTCCGCCATGTCGTCCATGCCGCTAAGTTGCCAAATAGGGAATGTGTTGCATGGTGGGACGAGGGCGCGAAAGGGAGAGAGGAAGAAACCCAAGGCACTACTTACAGTACTGTTAGCTGTTAATTGGTGTGTCGAAACAAATTTGGCTGGCAAAACAGCTTTAGGTGTATGCATGAGCTATATAACTGCAACTGATCAACCGTGTACTTTAGCATGACGCTAATAATCGTGGAGACATTTTAATCGTTGGATCTGATATCGCCAAATCACACGCCCCTAACAGCCAGGGTAACCTGTGTCTTACGCATTAATGAACACCCTAAAAAGCATTTAATTTATTGAGTAGTTGTAACAGGGGTTTGAACTAGCAACCTTCTGATCACAAGTGCAGCAACATAGATTACTGAGCCACATAACCGCTGCTGAAAAAAAATGACACAATCCCTGCCCTATCACATCTATCTCTATAATAACGCCACGCAGTGATTTCAACATATCACATTTCTTATTTCTCCAAACGTAGGAAAGGAGTCGAAAGGAACACCAAGTCAGACAGATGATGAGCAGAAAGTGCTGTTTTTAGGTGTAGGGAACTCAGTTTGAAATTCTCTAACGAGGACACAACACGCCATCCAAATAGACTTGGGTGCTATTTACCACAGAACTGCAGCCAGTGTGATGAACAGAGAAGACATTACAGACAAAGTGACCACCACAGAGGCGGGTAACAGGGGTAATCAGATACACGGGTTAACCGTAACCATTGTCAGCTAATTCCTGAAAATAGTGTCAAACTCTATTGTGAACTTTTTGACATTTTTAATGGGTGCATTTGGGGGAGTATTATGAAATGATTGTGGGTATAAGTGAACTTCACCAGTTCAATTTCTGAACACTGAACTGAATTGCTTATTGTTACATCTGCGTCACTTAGTGTTTTTAAGCTGAACGAGTAAGAATGTAGGTACTTTTTCTTCTGAGTTACGGTGCTAAGTGACACCGACAGTGAAAGGACGAATTCCCCTTCTTTCACCAGACCGCAGTCTCTCACCAATCGGAGAAGAGATTGAGGTTGTGGATCCAAGGTTTGTGATCTTGTCTTTATAGACAAAAAAGGGGGAAAAAGTGGAAGCTTACTAAAAGTACAATCTGAAATACAGATATTTTTTCTGTATTTCAACTGGATAGCCCATTTTGTTTGCCCGGTATTTATTTCTATAAAATGTTTATATGTAGTAATATAAACATTCGAGTCAAACCATTCCTGATTTGTGAATGAAAGAGATCATTGTGCGTTTAAAGACACAGAGCCCCACGCTAAGGTCATGTACAGAGTCATGCATGTTTTTGTTGTTTAGCAACATTAGCACTAGATGAAATTATCTATGATGAAACGTTTAGCATTGTGTTTAGTGGAATGCTTGCATAGCAGACCAACGGTTCACCAAGGGGGGGGGGGGGCGCTGTG
>JAODLC010000042.1:20544179-20563034 GCA_026781145.1 Hippopotamyrus pictus | reverse complement strand
CAGCCACCCCCCCCCCCCCCCTCCCCCAAGGGATCTGACTCCGCAGCAAACCCAGCGTCTCTCACTGAAAAGGGCCGGCATACTGTACGCACATACATAAACACTGAACAACGCATACATCCTATAGGGGATTTACGGCTGTGTATCAAAACGTACACATACATTTATACGCAAAAGAACACGTGCAAAAACACATGTGCACGTACACAGGCATAATACCATCATGGGGGAACAGAGAGATTCAAATCTATCATTATATTCTGGCAGTTATGTCATTTATATGTTTATATATGATTGCGTATTTTATGTTATATGTGGCAGACAAACAGCACAACAGCCAGAGTGACCGTTTAGATGTTGCCAACAGCCACTGCGTCTTCTAAAGCTTATCGAAAGGATTAAAAGGATTAAAAGCGAGGTGTTCTCCCAATTACGCCAACGAAACACACACGTGCGCAAAGCAGGCCAGCCCTCAAGGGGGCGCTCACGAGTTACGGCGACCCCAGGATCGTTTCGAGGACTCCGATGTCCGGCAGGGCACAGCTCACCTGACAGTCGACATCCTGGAAGTTCCGGACATTCTGAAAAGAGGAAAAACAAACAAACAAACAAACAAAAAAAGTTAAACTAATGCCTTTTCTCCATCGGCATCGTAATCATTCTCAAGCTCCTGGGAGCATTGGCTCAGTTTTACCATCGGTCCTATTTTTAAAAATCGTTCCGCTTCAGAAGCAAAGTCTCTGCTTGAGGAGTTTCTGTTGAACGTTTCAGACTGCCGTTCAGCCCAGCCAACGGATGGAAACTTGCCGTGTGACAAGCAAACGGAACATTCTAGAAGGCTCGGGGAGATCATGTTTTCAGGTTCGGAATGCATCGGGGGGATCTATTACCTTCTTGCCTGTCAGCAGTCCTCCTCCTCCATCTTCTTCTCCCCCTCACCTGCAGTTTTAGCTCGCTGCTTTACTCAATGGTGCCACCAGGAGGTGCCATAGTTCAGCAACTACAGGTACAGCAGGCTAATTCCTAAACCTGGAAATCCGTGGTCTCTCAGATAGCCCTGCTTCCACAAAATGATTCAAGCCCTCCTCTCTGGACTATTCCATTTCACTGTTCCCTCCGACTGATCGTTTACCCATACCTTATGGCGCATGGGGTAAACAATAATGCTTTTCACTACCCTGAGAGATGTTTGGGGTAGGGGTGTCATCCTCCATCTGGGAGGCAGCGGGGCCTGGATATCTAATCTCACCCAAGGAAACACAATCCAATCAGCATTAGCCGAGGGCTCTCTTCACGGAAACTCAGCTGGGTGGGTATCGGATCTGATCGGAGGCACGCAGCTCGCAGTGGGGATACCGGGATGGTGTTTGCTCGCATTGCTCAGCTTCCAGTCAGGCAAAGGGGTTTGTGAAGGCCGCTGTAAATGAGCGAAACTGGGATTAAAGGTGTCTGCCGTGGGATCAAGGCCCTTGGAGTGCAGGCAGTGAATCTTTAATCAGCCCCCGCCCCCCATCTCCTGGCGGGAGATCCGCGCACCCACCAACTGCCAATACGTCGACCACATGTTACGATCCGTCCAACCCCAGGATGCCTCCCCTCAGGTTACCGTTGACGACCGGCAGAGTTTAATCTTTCAGAGCTTCCATAGCCAAATCAGGGTGGGGGCATAGAGGGCAGAAGAATGAGAACATCCACAGCACGAATTCCTCCATAGCTGGCCACTGACAGATACGACGGGGGGCAGAAACCCGCGCGGATCCGGCCGAACCTCCAACCCTACAGCTCATCCTCCCAGTATCTTCTTCTGAGAGGCGGTTGCCATGGTTACCCGCCTGTCCGAAACCTTGATACCCGGACAGGAACAGGGGCAGCTGAGAAAGCCTCGGATCAGCTCCCGCCACCCTGTCCCCCTAGCCCCCCCCCCGACGCTCCGCCCCTATCACCCCATCCTCCGCCGCCCCCCTCACCTTGTCCGTCAGCAGGGGCTTGATCTCCGTCAGCTGCACATCCTGAAGCTCATCCATCGTTGGTTTATCCTGCCCGTCAAGTCAGAGCTGAGGGGGGGGGGGGGGAAGGGGCACAAGCCGAGAGATTTAGCCCCCACTTGCCCGTGAGGCGTGGCGAGTGCACCTCTCGAGCAGGGACCCGGAGCCCGTTAAGGCGTCCATATGCCTAGACGAGCAGTGAGTCGGCAGGCCAGCAGAGCAGAAATCCATCATGCCAATACGATAAATGCTGAGGGAGGAATATGGTGCCACAGAGACACCCAGACCAAACTGGACTGCGGTCACTATGCATGTAGTAGTGATTATCGTGATTAACACTTCAATGGCCATCTCAGGGGCCCAAAAGTGACAACAGTAATCTCATTGGTCAATATGAACACTGTACATCAAGAGCATAGTGGAATCTGCAAAAAAAACATAAGAGTGGACTGAAGAAAAAGTTACTTTACACTGTGTAAAAGTCATTATCTCTCCATTATACATCACAGTGTTCAGTTATATAATCTCAGCCAAGAATCCTCCCTGGTTCTCCTGGAAGCCGATTGTGCTGACTCACATTGGAGCGGGTGACACAACCAGAGATCACGCCTGACCCAGCTGCCGCTCTTGGTCGTCACGGCAATAATATTTACGCTGAGAGTGTTGACAGTCCAGATCAACATTGCATGCCAGTGGAAATCCTATATATACATACAGGGGCGGGGCCTCAGGGACAGTGGCCCCAGTTGAAAGCTGATTGGCTCATGGAATGCCCCTTCCTGGCTCAAAAAATATCACTGGCTAATGATAAGGTTGACCCCTCTTACACCCCCCCACCTTAAAAAAGTCCTAGAAAGGAGCCACAGCAAGCAGGAAGGAGGTCGAGATGATTCATGTAGACTGCATTGTGAGTGCCTGACTTTTTCCTAAGTCTGCGAGGATATGTCTGATAAATGAATAAAATGTAATATAATTCACTCTGAGTTCACCCAGTATATTCACCCTGAGTTCATGCTCATTTCCTACCTCTGCTGGACAGCAGATGATGGAAGATGGAAAAATGGACAGATTTCAAGAAGATGGGAGAAAAAAGATTCCATCCACCCATTCGACCAACAGCTCATCCTGTACAATCGGGGAGGGGGGTGCAGGGCTGGAACCCAGAACTCAGGCAAAATATAAAATTACAACCCTGACTGTACCACTTTGCAGTTGACGAAGTAGTAAGAAAATGAAGCCCCATCAATGGGATTTTTATCATAATAGGGCAGCTCCAGACAAAGGTTCCTATTACCGATTCATTGTTGTGCTCAACAAAAAATAATCCAAATGATCCTCTTTGTTTGTCTCTGTCCTTCCGTTGCAATGAAAACGAGACATGTGGGTTCAAGGTCCTTCCGAGACATCTGGCCCGTCGATATTCGAGCAGGAACAGGTCGAGACCTTAACACATCAGCGTTGGTCCTGCTGCTTAGAATATCGACATTTCACTGCCCAGCAAAAGCAAAAACCGTCCCAGAGAAACACAGGGCTCAGTTCAGGAAAGTGTGACTTTTTAAAACAAATCATCTCAGGATGTCAGTCTAGGACAAACCGTCTTTTCATCCAGGCTTGCTGGTCTGTAATAGTGCTGACGTGAAGAGCAGCTCCAGGAGAAGGACAGCTGGAAAGTTAGAACAGAACCTGAAGAGCCTTCTTAACCCGTGTGTGTGTGTGTGTGTGTGTGTGTAAGTAGGAGCTTATCCATTGGCACACTACCAGTAATATGAGCTTGTTAAAGAGACTCTGTATGGAAAACACACACACACACACACACACACATTTGTATTCATATCTTTGGGGGGACCATCCATTCATTTATATGGGAAAACCCCTAATCCCAGACACGAAACCCTTAACCCCTACCCAGGCCTAACCTTAACCAGAAGTAACCAAACAAAATACAAAATATTTTTTGTTGTTCGATTGCAGTCACAGATTTTTATAAAACTCAGTATCCTCCTTGTCAAAATAACAGGTTTTCACCACAATGTAATATTTGTGAAACCTGCACACACAGACGGAGAAACGCAATTTCCTCACTCTGTTTGGAATCTGCGACGGACCCTGTGAGAATTGGGCAGCCGGATGCACAGAGCACAGAGGCCACATCTTGTCCACCAGGCAGGTGGCTGACGTTACCCTCCTGGGACGTGGTTTCACGACTGCTGCACAAAGCTGCCGTTCCCCCCTCCCCAACCATGAGCTCCCGTTTGTCCTCCCGCCCACCCAGGCGCCGAACCGTGGGTGTAGCACCTCTGCTGTGAGCTGCAGGCTGGGAGAGATGAGGACAGACAAGATGGGGGAGCAGAAAAGGAGGGAGGGATTGGAGGGACCCCCTGCTCACTCAGTCCTGGGGGGGTGGGGGTAAACTCGGAATACAAAATATTCATCACCCGTGCAGAGAGACACCTCCCTTAAATACTGCATATCCAGGAGAAATCTCCTTTTGTACTGAAAGCAAACATACAAAAATCAAATCATCGAGCAATAAAATCAAATGACTCTCTTCCTGGAAAAATACTGAGCTGAAAGAATCAGAACTGGGCACCATTCCGCTATTCACACTCACGTGTTGCAGCGAATTCAAAAACGAGTGGCGTTTTTGCACACACACACGGACGCACACAGCTTGCGTTTTCACGGTGCCCCAAGGTGTAAATCTGCTGACCTGTTGATAAGCTGTTCTCTCACCCCTCTAACCCCCCCCCCATGGCTGCTCCCACACGCCTCCATTATCACTTCCTCCAACATACAACTGGAGCAACACACCACAGAAACTCTTTACTTATGACTAAATAAGACAGTTTTCCTTCCTAATGCTTCTCACTTAAGCTGTTAATCACCTTTTTTACAGTTAATACCAAAAAAAACACAATCTGAATATCCATAGTTGCTTAGGAGCTGGTTAGGGAAAGCCTACTAAGATGGGACAAAAACAGAATAGAACAAACAACAACAAACTTGAACAAACAACAATAAACCTGAACAAACAACAACAGACTTGAACAAGCAACAATAAACCTGAACAAACAACAACAAACTTGAACAAGCAACAATAAACCTGAACAAACAACAGACTTGAACAAACAACAATAAACCTGAACAAACAACAACAAACTTGAACAAACAACAATAAACCTGAACAAACAACAGACTTGAACAAGCAACAATAAACCTGAACAAACAACAACAAACTTGAACAAACAACAATAAACCTGAACAAACAACAACAGACTTGAACAAACAACAATAAACCTGAACAAACAACAACAAACTTGAACAAACAACAACACTGGTATTTTGCAAGACCACACCACCACTAGGGGGGGTGATCACAAGCTTTGACTGGCTGAGATATTAGCTTCTTATCAGCAATACTAGGGCCATTGCTCTTCTGACAGGCTTGGGCCTGAATCCATGGGTACCCTGCTCTCGTTCTCTCGCAGTCGACGGTCCACTTTCCACTCGCTGCTTCGAGCGCAGCTGGAGCTCCAGCCAACCGTCAAACCTGACCTGGGCCCGAGCCCGGCAGGGCAACACGGAGCGTGACAATGACACCCCGACCAGCAAATGATTAGAGGAAAAACCTCAACCCAAAACTACAGAAAGTAACTCCAGGGCCCGGTTTATGCTGCATAAAGCACCAGAGGAAACGTAAGTTTTACCTGGTCACAGCTACCAGCAGCAAACCGCTGTTTCGCAGAGGGACGTTGTAAAGCTGCTTTCTGTAATTTATTCCAGTGGGTGAGTCAGCTATTTGGGGCAGACGTGCAAAACCACCTCACTCCACTCCCAGCTGACCACACCCATCATGTGCAATGCAAAGGGGTCGGCGGTGGGCGAGGGGGGGGTGCTGACCGCATGACCTACCGCGCCACGCTTTTCCAAGATAACCTCTGCGCTGCGGAATTAAATTTGGGGCTTTTCACCGATCGAGGCCTTTTCACCAATTTTCACCAATCGAGGCCGCGATTCCCGACGTGGTCACAACCACACACCGTTCCGTAAAGAAAGGGAGCGCGCCCATTAGCAGAACACGGAACTCCTGACCTGTAATTAAGATGATTAGACTGCGTTTAATCTGACAGCCTAATTACGCTTTCATGTAATTACTTCGTCAGGCTTACTGTAAGCTATTTTCCCTCCCCGGAACTGCGCACACAGTCCTGTCAGGTTTCTGACGTCTTCCAGCAGGCGCTGATGAAGAGGTAACGAGTCTGGCTGGGGTCCACCTCCCCATCCCCCTCCCCCCATCAAGCCCGGGGTGGACAGCCGTGTGCCCGTCCAATGCCCCCCCCAGCCAGGCAGGTTGGCACAAGACACAAAAACAAGATGCCAGGATGGTGAAAAAAGGTGGGCGCGGTACCAAAAGATGGTATCACGAGGATGGGGGGGGGCGTATCGGGAAGGAAGCAGCAGTGCCGGCGGTCCCGGTCCAGTTTCACAGAATGAAGGTGTTAATCTTTAACCAGATGAGAGGGCGGGGGGGTCAACATCACAGGCTCATTTACTGCAGGCCTGTAATGACACTCACACACTCACAAACACCTCCCCCCCCCCTTTCCTCAAGGTAAACATCTGTTCCCCCCTTATTTGCCCTGTTGATTAATAAGTCCTGGGTGACCCCGCTGGGGGGGTCTTTATAGAGGGGTAGGGGGGGCATTTCCCCAGCATGCGTGCCACAGATGAGCGGACATGACGGCCCCTGCCCATTTGGCTCTCTGCCCATAATGCCCTCTGAGGCTACCTGGCACAAACGCTTCACCTACAGTCCAGGACGTGGCACTGCCAGCCCAAACCGCCCGGCCGTTTTCTGTGCCCATTACTGCCATCAGCCTGCTCTCTGCCTTTGTTTTTACATTTAGGTTTGACATCCGTCCTCTTCAGACAAACAATGCCTGATTGTCAATAAACGGCTCCTCACGATTATACTTTACTGACTTCGCAGGCATTTTTATCCAGAGCAACATACATTTTTTTTTTTGAGGAAGCAGGGGTCAGACAGTCCCTGGAGTAATTGGGGGTTGGGGGTTAAGGGCCTGGCTCAGGGGGCAATGGGATTCGAACCAGCATCCTTCAGATCACAGCCACAGCGTTCTAACCTGCCACACACAGCCCCCAGCATAATCATCGATTATCTAACGTGATTGTTCGGAGATACACAACTAACTCAAGACAGATAAACCAAGTACAAGCGTCCAGGTGCTTCTTAAAAAACAAATCACACATTATTACTACGATCATCGTTGTCCGACGATCATCCAATATCAGAAACATGTTTTTCCCATATCTAATTTTAGCTGCCTTGATGTGACTGTCATATCCCATGCTGACGCCCGTCTCGTCATATTCCTCACGTATGTGAGCGACGTGTCTTGGGACTCAAACCTTCGGCGTCTCCAGCAGAAGGACCTCGCACTTATGTTCGGGAAACCTGTCATTTGCAGCCAGGACTAGAAAGCATGCCCTTCTGGATGGAGCGGGGTAAGGCGTAGTAAACACATACTAACAATCAAAAGGGATTACATAATACTTTGGCCCAAATTCAGCACAAAACGAGAATCCGGAATGCAACACTATCTGCTTGTTGTCATATATTTGGTCGCACTATCCTGCCCCACATAGAACATTTTGTTTCTGCTCTTTAATTCTTCCTTGGATGACTTTCCTATTCTAAATTTGAAGGGAACGTGAGAAAACGCAGCAGACCTGCATGATACTAGCTAGAGGATGCACTACGTGAGAGAGAGGGCTGGTATTCGCGCAGGGTTATTAAGCAGGTAGTGAAATCAAGCCGCGGGCCAGGTGATATTCTGATAGCGTGGAGTGATAGTGAAACTGGACTTGGGGAAGAAGGGAGGGTCACCTGATAGCCAGAACTGTCACATGACTCATTAAAAATAGAGCGCAGGAGAGGCGCCGGGAACGACTGGGATATGAGGAAGGATGGGCTGCCACCTGAGATCTGCATTGAATAGCCAGATTCAGGGGGTTTGAGAATCATGTGACCCCTCTGGGGGGGGGTGGGGGGGTCAGATTCTCTCAGCTGTGTGGGATGCGGTTCCGTGCGGTACGGAGGCAGATGTTCGGCGAGGAAATGCTACGGTCTTTCTCGGCGACCTCTGGCGCCAAGCCACGGCAGACATCTGGAGGAGACTCTCCGGGGAGCTCGAGCCGGCGGCGGCTGGGTCCTGCCAAACACCGATTATTAATAGGCAGCCGAAAGGCAGGTAGCCATCGTGGCCGGTCATCAGGAAGAAGAATATAGCAGAAAAATCAACAGCAAGCGACAAAATACCTAAGAAGAGGACAGTGGATACGCTTTTCCAATAGAGGATCACGTTACTGAACTGCGATCAGGAGTTTCTCATATAAACGCCACCGGCGCAGACAGAAGGCTGTCATAGCTCACATGCCCCACATGCCAGTACAGTTTCAGGTTGGGACCTCAATTCCCCAAAATAATTTAAGTGGGTTTAATGTGACATAGCCTGCTGTGAGGGTCCAGGAAAAGCATCCCCCCAGTGGGGAAGAGGAGTCGCGTTTTTCCCTGCATCCTTCAGGGCTGGCAGAAGACCCTGCTGATCTTTCGGGGGGGGGGGGGGGGGTAGGGAATTACGCCATCCTCTCCATGGGTGCTGTACAGCCTCAGAGGTGATTCTTCAGCAAAAGAATAAGTCACTGGAGTTTCGCTGGTGCAGTGCACACTGCACACTGCTGCCAGCTTCCCACACACACGGACACGCACTAAACGCACGGTTCATACTCAGTCAAACTTTCAAAACATTCTCATATTCATAGCTCGGGGACACGTTTTACTGTGGTGGATATCTGAGAATGCCCAAATGATTCCACACCATCCAAGAACCTTCTAGACCAAAACACATAATTGTAGGATGGATTTGGAGCTGAGTTACGCATCATATTTCGAACACAAAACTGGCGAATGGTGATTGAAACGACAAACTAATAAAGAACATCAGAGATCGCCGACGCTCAAGGACGAGTCAGTCAGCTGAAATGTTTTTCGACTAGTTTTACAAGGAATGAACAAGAGGCGGGAAATTCATGATAATGACAGGCGGTGCATGGACCAGGCTTAATGAGCCGCTCCTCGGGAGAATGACAAGGGGATGGCATGTGGCTCAATGGGCTACGCCTCTGTGACTGTGATCAGAGGATTGCCAGATCAAATCCTGAGCTGCTGGGCCCTTGAGCAACATCCTTAAACCCCCCAAAAACACTCCAGGGACACTGAATGAAGGGCTGACCCTGAGCTCAGAAGCCATGCTTCACTCTCAGCTCGGGGTGTGTGCGTATGTCTCAAAAAAAAAGCAAGATGCAATATCTGAAACTGAACAAAATTCAAAGTACTTGCACAAATAGCAAATAAAGCATCATTTCAAGGAAGATGACCTGAATGTAGACAGGCAGGTGAAGGAGAGCCAGCTTCAGCATCACCATGAACAGCAGAACTGAGCCTGGACAAGAAACACACAGGAAGATCTGACAGAATGGACCCCCCGTGTCAGTCTGTCCATCTGTATTCCATCCCTGAACATAATTCTGGCCTGCCGACATGCTTTGGCCCTCAGTGATGGGGGGGAACACTTTTTTTCAGAGACTAACTGGCTGAACACCACTATGAAAAACCTTGTTTCTTTTTCTTTGGGCACAATTGAACTGAAAACATATTGGGTGGGGGGATTTCAGTCTGTACTGTAACACCCTTAGTGGGTTAAGGTCCACAGATACATCCAATCTTCTGTTTCCCGTAACCGTAGCAACGAACCCTCTACCTCAAACCTGGTCTCAAACAGGCCAGATAAAAATCCTGCGTAATCTTTCATCAAAGCGCTATTCTTTGACAAATCAATCCCTTGCAGAATTTACATCATCTTCCCAAAGATATCTGACTTGCAGAGCGCATGATGCGGAGAGAGCGTTCAGAAAACGATTTTAGAAAACGTTTGAAGTTTATCAGATGCTTTTTTTAAAGGATGATGCTACAGCAGTCAACAGTATTACATCCCTGAGGATCTTAGCTCATTGTTGGGAGAAGCTGAATTGCTACTTAAGAGCTATAGAGGTTTACGTGAGAAAATTTCTGATCAAGCCACTGGGATACTTAAAACTACATTTCCCAAGACAGTTCTCCCATTTAGTGTTGCTCTAATCTGTACAGAAACTGCAAACGGTCATCTGAGTCCTTTGCCACTTAGATCACAGAGAACAAGTCTTTCAAAAGCATCAAAGGGCATTCACCTGTACCACCAGAGTTATAAAGACTCTCCATCCTGGGGTGGGGAGGACACTGTGGGAGGGTTTGCCAATAGTTATAAAATTCCAGCCCATCAGATATCCATAAAGAAATTTCAACACCCCTCCCCTCCCAACTACGACCCACTGGAAGAACAGAGACTCTCTGCACCATAACATCCCCCCTTGTGCCTGACTAATGACATACCCCAGACTCACACCTGCTGCAGCCCCCCCCCTCCCCAAGAGAAGGCATAATAATAGCCTTGAAAAATTACAACTGCACAAGAATAATGAAGCACTGACTCCGCGGCCATTGTCACCCAACCACCTAGTCTTCAGAGGGTTCATTAAGCATAAAAGGCAGTATAATCTGGTCTGGGGGTACGATTTAGGTACTTTTATATTAAGCATTGTGGGGGGGGGCAAAGTCACATGACGAGCTTGCCTGTCCCTTATTCCCAATTCCTCGAGCTTCCAGCCCTGTTCTCTCCCCCCAGTATCCTCATGTTAACCACTGAAACCCTCACATACCCACTTCCAGTTCCTCCTTGTGGTGATTCGTGCTCTTCTTCTTCTTCTTCGTGTATTTCCATCACTGCTTTTGTAAAAACCACATCTGCACTCACCATCCTCAACTAAAGCTGCGATTCCCGATTCTCTGCCCCAGCTCCCCATTTACCAACCCGCCTGAAGCAGGACCTTCAGCCCAACTCAAGCCAGGCCTGGCCGATTATTGTCCGCGACGGCTGATTCCAAACCTCATCACGTGTGCAGGGGCCATTTTTAATGATTATTTTCATGCTCTATGAAAGCTACAATAATAGACTTGTTACACTTTACACTATATTTACTATTAATTCAAAGAAAGATGTGTAAGCAAAAATGTGGTCATCTTCATTGGCTTTTGCCCAAGTCTTTTAAAGCATGTGGCCTGCGACAAAAAACAATATTTATTGAAATATCAGGAAACACCCCAAGGCAATAGTCAACACAAGTGGAAGTAGAGATGCACAATATATACGTCAACATATCAGTATTGGACAATGTTCGTTAAAAAGACATCAGTATTGGTTTCAGTCTTGGTCAATATTGACAGCCGATATTTAGACTTCAGTCAATATTCGCAGTTACCAGCACCAAAGCTAAAGATGTAGCTACTAAAATAACATTAGTACAGCATTGGACAACCAGCCATTTTCTGTAGTGGGGGCAAGGAATTTCATCAGCTCATTCACCATTTAACCAAACCAGTGGCCCCAGGCTTCAGTGACAGTACAAATTTGGCCGTTTATCATAATCTGTCAAAATTCCCATATTGGCAGAGGTGGCAATTTCAGGTCCAGAAAGTAAAAATTCAGACCATGATTTACTTTCAACCAACCAGTTGAGCATAAAGAGTCACAATCACAAAGTATTCAACCGGTTGGTTGAAACAAAATCATGGTCCGGATTTTTACTTTCTGGACCTGAAATTGCCACCTCTGCATATCAGTGCATCACTAAGTGTCTGACAGAGTCATGAATAAGAATCATTTCAACGTAAAAGTTTTGCTTTGTCTGATTCTGGAAAGATAACTCGGTGTGGACGTTCAGAAGCTACTGAAATACCTGCCTTCGATTTACACAAAGTGGGCGTTTAAATGCTGATTATGTGCGTGCACAGAGGCCCTTTCGAATTCTGGTTTTAAGTGACTGGTTACGCAAATGGCTATTTTCCACTGCCACCAGGTATACGTCAAGTATTAAACAGCGGTTCCCAATCCTCAGGGACCCACACAGTCCATGTTTTTGTTTTCCAGTCAGGAGCTCGGAGGGAGCAAAAACGTGGACCGGCTGTGGGTCCCAGAGGACCGGATCGGGAAACACTGGTATACAGGAATCAGACAGACACGGATGCTGACAGCTACAGAAGGCCCCCGAGACAAACGCCAGTTCATTGGAATAGGACAGAACTCTGAAAATAAGACTGTTTGTCTACTCCATTACCTCATTTAGAGCTAAACCCAGGAGCCTTCTAGAAGGACGCTGAATTTAATCACCCTCAGCAACAATAAACTGACTACTGGTAGCTCAAAGATTTTCTGACTAGCAGAATAAAAACAACCACAGATACTCCGGTCCTCCCAACACATACTCTTAGAACAAAGACAGATGCATCAGAACAAATAGTTAAAACGACCTGCTCTGATCTCTATATAGGTCACTCCACCAGCTTTTCCATTGTGTCAGCGTGGTCTTGTAAAAAAAAAAAAAAAAAATGTTTAAATACTGTAGAAAACTACCTCACCTGACCTAAAATATATGAATTCCTTCAATGTTCTTTCCAAGTCCACAGAAATATATTGACCGGCAGCAGCTGATAAACATAATATTTTAAGGCTGCTATCGGTGGCCACAGTAGGGTCAGATCCATTACTGCATCTCTTCTGGCCTGAAATCCACGAGGGATGAGTGGTACCCATTATACGGAGGTCAGACTGTCCTCTGTGTTGATGCTCAGACTAAGAAGGACATTGTTGGGAAGAGGATCACTTCAGTACACTCATCCATCCATCCATCCATCCATCCATCCATCCATCCATCTTCTAACTGTTTATCCTAGTCAGATTCATTGATGCATTGTGCAGGACAAACTGTACATTATAATGTACATTACAAAGCAGAAATTTACATGTTTACATCTGGGAAGTATGGAAATACATGGAGCCGGTTCGTGGGCCTGGATGCTACACCCATGATTGGAAGGTTGCTAGTTCAACTCCCGCCACCCCTAAAATGATTTCACCGTTGGGCCCCTGAGCGAGGCCCTTGTGCCCCCTTGCTTGAGGTCCCTGCTTTTCCAAATAAATGCAACTTATATGCTGGTTAACGGATGAGGAGACTAAAAGAGCCATTTCCCAGCACCCTTTAAAAGTGCCTGCCTTCCTTCTGTCTCAGTATCGGTCCACTTGTTGCCCGGCAAATGGACCGAGTAATACAAGATTAGCAGTGAATAGCAGGGAAATAAATAAGCTGCAGTATATCAACATGGGACATTACTGGGCTATCTTAGCCTCTAAAATGAATCATAGCTGCGCTAAAAGACAGCATATATGCTACCAACACCAGAAACACATTTAAGAATTAGAATAGATATGGAAACAAAAAAAATTTACACAGGGCATATGCATAGCAAGTAAGAGTAATAAAAAATGAATGACATGATTTTGTGATATCTCCGATGTTCTACAATAATCAATAATCAAACACAGCCATCACATTAGTTCGGTACATCATAGGCAAAATAAACCGGCCCAGGACACCCCCCCCCCCCCCATTTCTAACAGACTTGTTGCTCTCTAGTCTGAAACTCAAAGGAAAATGTAAAACCAGCAATGTTTTGATACCAAAAAATACATAAATTAAAACGTACCCCCCATATAAGAGAGTCTTTTAAAAACAGGGCGGTGGTTTCTGAACATCACGAGCTGACCACACCCAGCATATTTTCCCAGACATGTTTCATGAACAAATAGAGCTATTTTATTACGGCCCTCACTTCTCAGATTGTGGGAACCTACATTTGATTTTTTTCCTCTTCCTACCCCTCAGAACAGCAAGGGGCTGTGAATTCAGCCTTAAAAAATTCGACCAAATGGAAATTTCCACAACTATTCTTACATTTTAACTGGTCTACTGGAAACTACCACTCACTTCACATAAAAATAAATGACAATAAAAATTACCTGTCCTGCTTTCTGACCATATATGCACTACGTGTGTTAACAACCACGCGTTCCCAAAATTATTTTTGCTTTTCGAGAAGCATTTAAGTTGGTGAAAACCACACCGGGGCTGGAATTAGCGCCTTGGTTCTGACTTAGATTTCTCACGTTTGAAGAGGGCAGTGGCGGCTGCGGCTCGCATTTCTGCCATCGTTATACACTGGAGACAAGCAACGTCTCCTCCCCCGGGTATCTGATTATTGTTGTAATAAGGTCGATTGTAATATACGACTGACCCGATCGTGACCCGTTTTTCCGGTTTGCTTATTTAGAGTTTAACTAGCCCAGCCTCCTTCTAGGGGCCAGTTACTTTGAGGGATGACAATAAGTCACTGACAATCAGTTAAGTGGAGCGCACAGTATACACCAGCCCCCCCACCAGTCACTAATACCAGATGCTGGTATTAGTGACACACACACGGACCCCTCAATCAGATAAGGCTGCCCATCAGGATTCTTTTACTCACAAAGACCGGAGCGTTAACAGATCATTTCAGTGAATGTTGTATAAACACACTTATCTTTGCTAGAAATCAAACTGTGTTGCTTAAGTCACCTTAACATTCACATGACTTTAAACAAGGTCATGATGCACGTGGCTCCATGCAACGACGCAGGCTTCATGGTGACAGTGCCATGCTGCAATAAATGCATATCTGGATAGTTCATTACAACGGCTTCCAGCACGTAGATTGCGGTGACATAATTGCATCTGTGTGAAGAGCTTGCCGGTTAGTTACAGTGTTGTCCTCTCTCCATCCCATTTTTTTTTCTGATGAAGAAGGCTTGAGAATTAATTCAGATAGATGAGAAAACACACTTCAGCCATATTATAACGACCAAATTAGATTTACTTCATCAGACTGCGTACGGTATATATGCGCCTGACTCCCGTCTTACCTAAAATCGCATTAAGCTGCAGCTCAGCCAATTAAAAATTTCGACGTTTTAGCACCAGACTAGTTCGCGTCGGAGAAAATCTGTTGAATGGGACCATGTGCTAAAATATTAATATTTCGGTGCGCCGATGCGTTTGCCAGTACCCACGTTACCTAATAACGAAGCTGGGGGGTTACTGTCCATCGGTCGAAACGTCGTCTAATTCACCATCGTTAATTTAAAAGTTTGTCACCATTTGCAAGCTTTACATAATCGTAGAAATGCATGTATTACCCGTCTTATTACAATATTGCGATATCTCTAATTTGTATGGATTAGACAAGGGTTTTAGTTTTTTGAAAGCATGTAAATGTGAACAACACATCCATCTGAATAATCTATAACTTACCTGAAGAAAAGGGCTCCGGCTTGTATTTACTGTAAAATGCGGGCGATTGCTTAGATATTGCTAAACGACGTAGTTGAACATAAGCAGATTAGTTTTATCTACATTTAATCTGAATAAAAATAACCTATCAGCAAGTGCTGCATCGCCCTGAATGTATAAATCCTCTCTCTAACACGAAGCGAATATGCTACATAGTGTCTTATTAGGAAAACACGCCTGACTTACCGCTTGGATAGAAAATGAAGAAGCGTGGCTCCTTTTTCCCTGTGCGTGTGTTTCTTCGGACTGGGGAGCTCGCAGCCCAGGATATATCAGGATATATCTATGCTGATGGTGGCTCTGACTCGGGGGCGGAACCGTGCGGCCGCCGTGCGCTGAGTGACAGCCCCCCAGCCACCCCCGGCAGGACGGTACGGGGACGTCTCATTCAAAAGGCTTGTAGGACATAACGAGGAAATAACGGGGACCGCAAAAAAGTCAGCATACTGTAGTCGTTTGTAATTAATTTTGGTAGCAAGTCACAATTCAGTTTATTAATTCGCTTGGAGGCAACACGGCGCGCATAAACATTGCAGTTATGTCTGTTACGTATCTGCGCGTTTAAGCTGTTGTTTAGCTGGTCGTCAGTGGGAAATAAACTATCTATCTACATATAAATAAAATATTACATATTGTACGGTCGGGCACGGGCCGCAACGCAGACTGGTGACGTCAGCCCAGTCCTCATTTGCATATACCGGCCTCTTTTGGTTAAGCCGCTTGTTTCTTTTTATTAATTTCTTCATTCCTTTTTATGTGAATCATCTTGTGTGTTTGTGTTTGCCTGTACGTTTTACTCATGACCAGTGTGTCACTGTCACGTGAAGAGTTTCGTCCTGTCTAAATAACCCTGAGCATTTACACAGCATACACACATAGACATGAGAGATAAGTATTGATCCTCTCCCAGACGAGCAATGTGGAAATGGATTTAAAAAAAAAAAAAGTCCCGAAACAGAAACAAATCTATGCACTTTTATCACTCAAATATAACCCAACAGCATCTCTCTTGCCTTTTTAGTTAACTAAGTTATTCAAATTAAATAATAGCTATAGGGCAACTGGCAATTAAAACCGGCATTTTCCTACATTTCCGCAGATTGTCCAATATCCTACCAAAGATTTCTCCCCACATCCTCATTGTATTGGATACCATCAAACTCCAATAATTGGTGGTGTGACTAGCAGGTTAGCACATCCTGTGGTCTGTGTGGATCCCAATGCCCCAGTGCAGTACCTGGGTCCCTGTGCGGTAAAAATTGTGCCGTCCTATGGAAGAGACGTAAAATCGAAGTCCTGACTCACAGAGGTCGTAAAAGATCCCGGGGCATCTTTCGAAAGAGTAGGGGTGGTACCCCGGATGCCCGGGCTAAAACTGCCCACTGTGGCCTTATCAGATCTGATCTCCTAATCATCCCCTATATCTGCCATTTTCGATCTGAAAGGTCGCGAAGCAGCATTGGAAATGCAAGCATTTTGAAACTGGCAAGCTCCTCTGCTGATCCGGGATCAGATTTCCCAGCCCCAGTCCTAGAATTAACCTATATAAACGGGTCTGGGACCTGCAACTGCAAAAACTAGAACTCAACCAATCCGAGAAGTCAAACCACAGATGCTTTGTTTAAAATTCACTGGCACATCCAATCAGATTTGTGCGATAGGCATTGATTGGTGTAAATGGAAGAGTGCACTGCACACTTCATAGCATATATTTAGACCTATACCTGATATAGGGTTATGACTTAGCTGGCATAACAAAAATTGGGTCGCAGTGCAAAAAAGGTTGAGAACCACTGCCCTATATCCAACTGCCAAATTCTCTCCTGCCCCTTCGCCACCTCAGCTACTGTGCGGTGAGCGTACTGGTGCAGAATGGCTGCCGCCGCATCACCCAGGTGGGGGCTACTTAGTGGTGGGGGTTGAAGTTACTTCCCCATTTGCTTTTGTAAAGCACTTCAGCTGCCTTGGAAAGAGATATACAAATGTAACATTCATTCATTAATTCTTTTCAATAAGCACTAGTCACATGTGTTTGGGTGAATTTAATGCTTTTAAATGACCCATGTTCTCACATGTCCTGCGATGACGTGCCATACCCATGCAAGACGGACCCCTGCCTCATGCTCTGTACCTCACCGTAACCCGTGTATAAAGATAAATGGTATAGAAGATGGATGGATGGATGGATGGACCGACAATAGGTCTACAAACAGATACCACGTCCATGTTGCGCAACAAAAAAGTGAACGTCAAAACATGCATTATAATTAACCATCTACATGTTCATCTTCTCTCTGCCTTTTTTCCCCAGCTATTAACACAATAAAATGCCACCCTATTTAACACAGGCTCGGTCACATCTCTTTCCAGGATAGAGCTCCTCCCCATAAAAAAAAAAAAAAAATTATCGAGAAGCACAACTACTGCACATATAAAATTTCCCAAATAACCGACGATTAGTTTTTGTTAATGTGTAGGGGAAACCCCCATCGGGATTTCTGTGGAAAAATGTAACAAAACAGTTAAATCTACAATGCGTGTCTACCATTTAAAAGTGTTTTGATCGCCGGTACTTCACGACCATTAAGCGCACATGACACCGTAGCATCGGACCAAAATGTAAGAGAACATTCACGTAAAGAAAAACACCATAATAATTTTGGGCGTAACACGACTGTTAGAGTTTCTGTATTGAAAAAGGAGACAGTTACACAAAAGTACAGTTGATATTTGTCTTTAGAAAGAACGCTACAATAAAATAAGGAATCTGCAAAGCCTGTAGTTACGCTTCTCATAATGGCGCACGTAAATACAAAGGCAGTTTAAAATACTTGCTTTCCAAAGCACATCATTTATCATCAATAGTGAAATAGAAGACAGTAACAATTTTCATCACAACGACAACGAAAATAAAAATTTATATACAAATTTATGCGCCGACACCTGTTAAAATATGTATTACATATAAATGCTCTTTGTTTCAAATACATTTTTCCTCATCCTTAAAAAGAAAAAACTTACACATGTATCCATTTAACAATAATTGCTATGCAATTCAAAAGCATTTCGTTAATAAAAGTCCCAAAAGCTTTAGGTAATCTTATTTAAAATGGCAAAAATACCGGCAACCCTGACCAAGGTAAGCGGTTGGAAGATGGATGAACATTCTACCAAAATACCGTAGTTAAAGATGTTTATAAACAGAGTTCTGCGGTAACAACCCCTCGTCATGGTCTTGTGAAGACAAGTGCTTAAGAGTTCTAGGTCTACCAGTTAGCCGTCCTCACATTTGACTGTAATAGATTAATGGTAACCAAAACAAACATTATTAATATTGCGGAATGACTAACAGGACTCTAAGTGCTAAAACCTGCGCGTGTGTTTTGCATGTCGCATTCCTGCTTTCAGTATGACCTCTGGTACAATCCTTCCTTGGCGTTGTTGCATAGTGCCTGTTGCTCCAAACAGAAATCCC
>JAODLC010000042.1:20515437-20542301 GCA_026781145.1 Hippopotamyrus pictus | reverse complement strand
TTGAGCTGGGGAAGGCGAGCCAGCGGCTCTGGTGGTTCCAGTTCGCCCGTGTAGTCCAGCCAGCTCTCCAGAACTATGGGGCCAGAGAAGGAGGAAATCGTGAACTTAGCAGTCGGAGAGCTATGAGGCTAAATGTAGCCCAAGGTGGCTTTCAGTGCTCTAGGTCAGGTGTTCCATTATTGTCTACGGAGAGCTGAGCGTCGACTCGCGACCCCGCGTCACGCCCCCTGAGCGACACGCTCCGCTCAGATTTTCCATTTCGATACTGCGCTTGAAATTCAGATTCAATGTTAGCAGTGTTAGGCAAAATGCTAACTGCTAATGGTATGACACAGTACAGACCCGTTAACTTAAGTGCCATATAAATCATAAATCCAAATAGAAAGTATGCGTGCAACTTAATTGCATTTGGTTTCCATCAATCTCAAGCTACTGCAAAAATTAATAGTAGCAGAAAATAATTAAAACAAATTTAATTATTAACACCTAATTAGACTAATTAATTAGCTTTAAAGGAATGTTATTTCTACACATGATTAGATGTGTGGTCTCAAAGGGAATTCCGGGAAATGCACAGGATCAGTATTCAATAACCAGGGGAGGGCCCCACAGCAGGTCGCCCTCTGCAGGCCGATCAGGGCAACTGCTCCGTTTTCCGGCATCCAAGCTTAGGACTTACTGCAGGATGCTGATCTTAAGCTGCAGGCCGTTGAGCACCTCAATGACATGGTGCACGTCTCCTAGCAGCTGGTGGGCGGCAGTGATCTTCGAGGCGTTCTGATCGGAGTAGTTCTCCTCTAGGAATGGCAGGCCGTACATGTGACCTCTGTTCAGCCAATCGCTGTCATGCCTGTAGTGGAGGCTTCGCCTCTGCCCTGGAAATCAGCGCCAGTACGACAGTCAATAAGCCATCTTCGTTCACCATCATGTACACGTGCAAAAAAAAAAAAAAAATGTGCACCAGACACTAGGTGGCATAGTGGTTAAAATTTAAACCACACGCAAAACAGCAAGGATATCTAAGATGATACTAAAAATTTCCTATAACAAAAAAAATGCTCAAAAGCGAAAATGTATTTTAATTCTTGAGATTTGCATAAATTGCCCACTCTAGGTTGTACATAAAAACTGCTTTCTACAAACTTGGCCACGGATGAGCTTATAAACCGCTACATTTTCTTTCCAGTAGGGGGCAGCATTTCTCACCAGGCAGGTATCGACAGATATAGCAGGTGTATCTCTCCGGCACGGCGTCCTCCAGGAGCCCCATGCACGCCCCATGTTGCCAGGACAGACACTCCTCACACTGGGGAGGAGGGGGATGTTACCACAATGCTTTAAAGTCACCAAACACCCCACCCCATACAGCCTCACATTCAATTTCGGCAACACTGGCAACCGAAAGGTTTTTGAGATCCTGGTTTTAAATTAAGCAGCCCCATAACCCTGCCCCGTGGTCAGGGGACCCGCAGAAGCCCCTAACCTGAATCATGAAGTCATTCTCCTCCTGCACCTTGCAGATGCAGCGCACGACGTCGGAGCCCAGGCCCGACGCGGTCACGCCCGGCACGGCATCCTGCTCCGTGCTCCAGACGGGGCTGTCCGTGGACCAGTCACTCCCACTGTCCTCGTCTGCGTAAAGAGGACATGAGTCAGTGCTCTCCAGACTCACTCAGAGCTGTACGTGCTTCCAGTCATGTACGAGCGCAGTTAGAGTCATTAGTCTGCCATCACACCTGTCCCGACCCCAAGAATAAAACGCGACTAGTCACCGAGGTATGTAGACTGGTCCGGCTTAAATCTAGGCCTGGGCGTCTACATAAATGGCTAAACTTCCTAAATCGGTCCATGATATTTCTGCACAAAGTGTGCTGGCCCACAGTCACCAAAAGGTCGGGAACCCCTAGCATTACGCTACCGCTATATGCATCTGTACCCTATGATGACCTGGCATGCCTTTCTGGGTTCCTCAGCCCAGTGAGGTTTGCTTGGGTATTGGGCTCCAGGTCAGTTTAAACAGAAGATGAAAAGATGTACTCATTTTAATGAACAGTATTAAAATTTACTGACAAGCATTACAAAAATTATTTTTATTATTAATTATTTTTTTATCCCCCCCCCCCCATTTGTGCGATTTGATGGCTTGATTTGGTTCAGCCAATTAACAGCCTAATCTAGGTTAATAAAGAGCTCAAATGGAAGGAGCACAGGGAAGTTCAGGGCTGGGGGTGGGAGAGCACCATCCCCGTTCCCATCTCTGTGCTCTGTTCCAGAAACATCCAATTTGAAATCAGATTTCACAGATTCACGTCTGACAACCTCCGAGTTTCACCCGGTGGACAGCGGGGCGACTCCATACCCGATTTAGACTTTTTTCTCTTCTTCCTTTTCTTCTTCTTCAGCCTGATGCGCAGGAAGTCTTTAATCTTTGCTTCTTTCGCCCGTTCCCTCGCCACTGCCAGGCACACGGAGGTACAGGGTCACGACCCGCACAGGTTTACGACCCCCGGGGGCACGGCCAAGGCGGCCGCACGAGATGGGTTAGGATGCTCAACCTGCGTCGACCGTGTTCGGCTCCCTCTCGAGCACCTTGCGCCTCAGTTTTTCCAAGTGGTTCTCCCTGCTCCTCTCCTGCAGCGATGGCCGCTGCCGGTTCCCAGCCCCACAACCGGGGGGCGCCAACGTTCGCTTCCGCTCATTCAGTTTGCCCATTCGGGAGGGGTGCAAAGTCCTGTGGGTGCTGTTCATGGAGGAGCCTATGCAAAGAAGAACAATCAAGTTAAACATTTTTCTCTTACTTAAAAAAAAATTAAGCGAAATTCACTCAGTTATTTGGCAAACAGACACAGTGACACAACTACAGAACTGAACTCAAAAAGGGATTCAATAAAAATATGAAACATTTGATTGAATGATTTGATTGAACATTTGATGAAATAAGATTCTGGGCTTATCCCTGGGGTTACACAGTGTATAAATCTATCCATCACACAGTACAATTTCTATAATGAATGTGGGTAAGAGAGAGCCCTTCTGGAATCAAATCTCTATGTTTACGTAGCGAGAGAAAAAAAAAAAAAAAGAAAAAAAAAAGAAGATGAGAGAGAAACTGACTCAAATGAGTGGAAGTGGTACGCCTGGTCCTGGGGGTGTCCAGCGCGGCCTCCTGCCTCTCAGAGGCCCTCGTCTGCACGCTGCGGGGGGGACTGAGGTCTGCCTCAGCTGCCTCGTCCCCCTCATGGTAGTACTTGACATGGTAGTGCAGTAGCTTGGCCTTGCGGAAGGATTTGTGGCAGCCGGGGGCTCGGCACTTGAAGGGGTTGTGGTCCAGGTTGATGGAGAGCACGGGCGGCGGCTGGTTCTTCACCACTCTGTACACTGGAGACGCAGGAATGGGCGGGTCAGTTCTGGGTGTCATGTGAGCGGTGTCACGTGACAGAGGGGCAGGGTGTGTACTCACAAGGCTCCCGGCTGTACTTATTGGGGTTCGGCTGCTGCGCTTTTCTCACTACTGGAGCTGCAAAGAAAAAAAGAAAGATTGAGAAAGCAGGGTCAGCCAGTTCCTGGAGCAATTGAGGGCCCAAAAATAAAATCGCTCTGGCGACCGTGGGATTCGAACCAACAACCTTTTGATCACAAGCACAGTTCCCCAACCGCAAACTGCCCCAGGTCTCTCCCCTATTTCTCTGCTGCTCTTCTCAGACCTCAAATGTTGGCCTGATACTGTCAAAGCTTATACAACCCCAACAGGTCATACGTGCTGACATCAGATCACACCTTGTACAGCAGGGTCAGGTCCCGGCTCTGTGGGCGGTTTGGGGGTCTCTGTCTGTCCCTCTATGTCCAGAGTCTCCCTGTTGGCTTTCACCACTGTCGCTGTGGTGGGGTCCAACTCTGCTGGCTTGGACTCTACAGAACCAGGTTTCTCTGAATAAGGGTACAGGGTAGGCAAATATGAAAACAGCAGAACAAAGTTATAATTCACTCTGATGCCTTCTGAGATTTACCTTGGGAAGAACTAACAGGACATGATGCATGGGTCAACTGGTCTGGCTAGAAGAACCGTCATTGGTTTAATACCAGTCACATGACTTCCCATGATTTACTGCAGCGACATATGTACTTAAGGCATTTCCTATGTGTTTGAACAAGAGAGCGGAAGACACTACAAAATAGTGCACAGCAGGTGAAAAACGGAGTGGCTTTGAATAAACCCCAACCACCTGTGGCCCATATCAATGACAGCAGCAGGTTAAAATATCTTACAATTAATGACACGTCAGTGAGACCTTACCCCAGAGACTCTGCGGTTCACGGTGTCACCTTACAAGTGATGATACCCTGGTGTGTTTATCTCATGCTGACCCTTTGGGTGTTTTGGTCTTCAGCGGTATTTACTGACTACTGCAGTGTTTTGCAACCCGGTCCTCTGGGACCCACAGACAGTCCATATTTTTCCTCCCTCCCAGCTCCCTATGTGGACTGTTCTGGGAGTAAAGAAAACCGTGGACTATCTGGGGGTCTCCAAGAACCAGGGGGGGTACACTGGTCTGCTCAGGGGCTTTCCAAGGGAGAAATATCAAACGATCTTGGACGAGAGGGACGTCGAGTGCTTTCGAGGGCAGGAGACCTGTGCTGACGTCTGGCTTGCTTCTCTTCGAAGGTGGGCTCTGTCCAAGGCAGATCTTCCTCTTCCTCAGCTCGAGAACTTCACGTGGAGTTTCCGCTGCTCCTGGGGAGAGAAGACAAAGCGTCGTCAGCCGACACCCATGCATAAAAATTCAGAACGAGCTTCAGAAAGAAAAAAAAAAAAAAAAAACTCATGAAGAACACAAGTAACTATAATCAGGAAGTTTGCACACCGCCTCTCTGAAGTCTGCAAAACCCGTAACGCTTAAACCGTACATATACGGCTCTCGCTCTATTTAAAACCAACCTATGAAAAAGCAGACTTGCCCAAAGAAACATCCGTTTATGAAAGCGCTAAAGCAAGAAGGTGAAAACTGAAACTTCATATTTGTCTTTTTTTAGTAGTTATTAATGGTATATTTGATATAAGGTAGAACATTAGAATTATGTAAAATATGACTTAGCTTATGGGATGGATTATTTATGTTATTGAGAACTGACTGTATTCTATTTGCTAAAATATAGCGTTATTGACACCATATTCATTGTTGTAGTTTCAGTCCTTATTGTGGTTAAGTGTCGTTAGAATAATAACACTACTCGGGGCACTGTGCTCTGGTGTAGCACCTAATAATATAATCATCAGCTGACAGCTGGACGGGTCCAGCAGAAACCCACCTTCTGCCGGTCGGGTTTGCCGGCCTCCGTTCTGGTATGGAGCCTCCTCCAGGCCGGCCTTCAGGTGTTCCGATATCTCCACCTCGGCCTTGACCTCCATGAGCTCCCGCAGAGGGCTGGAGTCTGCAGACTGGCCTCCCGGCTCGCCCTCCTCTTGCACTCCCACGCCGTTGGCCCCCCCGGCCCCCGGCCTCCCGGGCAGCTCCCTCAGAACCCGTCGACCCCCCTCCCTGGCCGGCACCGCTCCCCCGTCGCTTTTCCCTCTGAGGGCCCCGCTGGTCTGCTTTCCAGTCTCGACCCCCAGGTCTTCCATCTTTGCGGGCTCCGTCCCTCTCTTTTTGCCTGCCCCTCCCTCCCCCTCGCCACTGGCGGCCCGGTCCAGGCCGCTCTCTTGGACCCTCCTGCTCTTGACGTTCCCGTTCTTCTCATTCTGCTTCTTTCTGAACTGAGCTTTGTTTTTGTTTTTCTCCTCCGATTTTGACTTCCCTCCTTTTCTCTGTGAGAGACGAGGAGAACAATAAAATCAGGGATGACACCATTTGCCAAGCACGTTACAGACTGTTCTAGTCCATTCAGTACAGCTCAATAGAAAGAGACAAGCCAACTGACAAGAACAACAGACTGTCATCTTTTCATTCATCTGTCCGTCCATCCGCCTATCCGGGACTCCCAGGCAGCGTAGGACACAAAGTTCTACATACATATTCAAGGCAGAGTGGGGGTTCAAACCTGTGAATCTGTAGGCGAGAGGCTCCAGTGCTACCCACTGAGTCACAGTAATCCTTTATTGCATTATTTCCCAACCCAGTCCTTGGGGACCCCCAGTCGGTCCACATTTTCGCTCCCTCCCAGCTCCCAGTAGGAGAGAGCAAAAACGTTAACTGCCTGAGGGTCCCGGAAGGGAAACACTGCCCTGGGAAAGAGGCTGGTCAGATTCCAGTTTGTCCTGGACAGACCTGTAGTGGTTTTCCCAGCATGCAGCCCTTAACTACACAGAGCAAATACAAACTGGCACGTACACAGTAACTACATTATAATCCCCAACAAAACCAGTCAGGGCTGAAGCACCTTTGACAAAATGATATAGGAGGACCTGCCCGTAGAGAAAGGTATTGGTGATAAACAGAAGTGATTCTTAATGTCAGCCTATAATGGAGTAAGAGGTCTCACATCTCGGTGGAAAGGCTTCACGTGGATCTCCTTCACAGTCTGGACAACTCCGTCGAAGAACTTCACAGTATAGGAAGCTGAAAAGGACAAAAAAAAAAAAAAGAAGTGAATCGAGTGACTTATCCACTATAACCAACACAGCCACAGGCTAGATTCGTTTAAAATTATCCCACATTAACATTTATGACATTCCCAGAAGTTGTGTTCTTGTGAAAGGACATTCAATATCAGATACTACACTGCCCCAGTGATATTCCAAGAAATCATCTCGTGGTTCTGCTTCCATCCAGATCCTGGACCGGTTCCTCACATTTTCATTGACATATTTATTTAGCACGCACTTTTCTCCAGAGCACCATCGACGTGAGGAAAGTTTGCGGTCAAAGCGCAGGGTCAGCCAGCATCCCAGGAGCAGCTGGGATTAAGGGCCCTGCTCAAAGGCCCAGCAGTAATAGAACTACACTGTCAGCCATGGGATTTGAACTCACAACTGGCTGGACATTTTATTTTAGGAGAAGCTTTTATCCAAAAGTGACATACAATGCAAAGGCAAAGTCAGACAGTCCCTGGGGCAACTGCTGGGCCTTGCTCAGAGTCAAAACAGACAGTCAGTCAACTGAGTGTGGGATTTGAACCGACAACCTTCTAAACATGGGCAAAGAGTCCTAACCCACTGAGTCACACACTGACCCATGATGCCACACTTAGTTATTATAGTAATAACAATAATATTATTATCATCATCATCATCATCATCATCATTAAGAGAGTACCTACCATCTTTGTTAACAGACAGGACCCTGGCTGGATAGAAGCGGCAGTCTGACCAGCTGGCAAGGACCTTATCGTTCATGTGAAAGCGCTGTGGAGACAGGAGACATGCCGAGTTTCGCATCGACACGAAACACGACCGGGGGGGGTGGGGGGATCAACGGTTAACGACTCGAATGTCAAAGTAAAACGAAAGCACTAAACATAACCAGAACAGAACATAAGACTTTGTTACACATATACATTTCAAATCAAACCAATGTTTATTTATGAAATGCAGTACAGTATAGCAAAGAGTGGTAGATGCAGGCAATGAAATGAGTTTCCCTTGACAGCTCACTATAGTATGTAACATAAGAGAAATAGCTAAAAATTGTAAATAAAACAGCAAACAAACAATTTGACTCCTGTTATATGTTTTTGCACTGTATTTTGTGTTGTCTTTAGTCATATTTTGCCTATCAGAGCAATCAGGACGACAGAAGGGTGTGATTAATAAACAAACTATTTGTAAGGTGGCGTGTCACTCACTGTGTGTGCATGACGCTGCCATTTGGTGCCGTCCTCGCTTATGGTCTCATTCCTAGCGCCTTTCCTTATGTTCCCAGCACCTAGCTTATATATATATATATATATAGGTGCTTTTAGTCAAACTGGGCTCTTAACTGGGTCTGGCTAAATGCAGCAAATATGAAGTCTAAAGTCTTTTAAAAACACAACAATTTTTGTTAAAGAAAATAAAACATGCATCCTCAGCCTACTTTGGCTGATCTGTGTCCTGTAAACCAAATGACCACAAATTAGCAGGGAACCTCAAATGGAACGTTATGTTGGCCGTTTTTTTTTTACTCTGCCCAAACTGGCTCATCTGCTAAACGGACAGTCAGAAGTCCTCATCCAGTAAATTATAAAATAAAGGTCGGGTGACAGTAAAGGTCGTTGCTATGGTGACATGGTGCCACCAACCGGGCCGGCCGGCCCGGACTGACTCACTCACCGATCCCCCGCTGCTCTCCCTCAGGCCCTCCTTCCGCAGCTGGATCCTCTCCACCGGCCGCAGGTACGGGCTGCTCCAGTCGAACCACTCGTCGTAGCGATGGCTCCACTGCCGGTAGTGGATCAGCACCCGCTGCTCATCGTAGTCGATCTTCTCGATGCTGGCCGCGTACCTGGCGGGCAAAACGGCAAGGGCGGGGGCCAGTTAGACCTCACCAGAAGGGACAGTGGCCGGGCTGTCATGACACCAGCCACTAACGACCAGCTAAAAAGAAGCGCAGTGCAGGACAGGTGGACCAATGAGAGACGCAGAGCAAACGAAGCACTAAGCAGCGAGATATAAAACACCAAGAATTTAAAATCGCCCCTGATGAAAACCACCACAGCAGATGGGGGTTAGGGGCAGGGCACTTAATGAACTGAATTCCAGTTAAGAACATTCTGGAAATTACTGACCAGTTCTTCAAGCTGTCTCGAGCTTCTAGTGGAGCTCCAACTTCAAATTTGATGCCCCTTCTGTTGGGGGGGGTCCTGGTCATCGTGAACACGGGGGAGGCGGGGGGGGGCCACCTAGCAGGCAAAGACGGAACACGTCAGCATCACCGAAACCTTTAAAAAGACACTCAATCATCATCCTAAGACTTCACAACCAGGAAACTCTGGGGGGGGGAGGGGGGGCGCCATGGAATAATTAATCAGCATGAATCGGGATGAGTTCTAACATCTAATTAGGACTTTCGTTATAAGCCACTCCACATCAAATTGCAAGAAACAAGGGCAGCGTTAACCAAAACTGCTGCAGTCTGAGCTTAGACAAGCAAAGTAGGAGCAGCTTGACTATTTCCATGGTGACAAAACCCAACCAGAGAGCCTGTCAGAAATATTAACTTTAACAAAAACCCAGCTGTCTCCAGACCATCAATGTTAACAATGATTAAAGAAAAGTGAAAGAATAGGTGTAAAACATGGAGGAACAGCCAGAGCTGGGCGTCCGAACACATATGAAGGTTCGAGTCCCTGCCAATCCGACACCAGCTGACTGCAAGCCCCTGTAATGTCATCACCTCAGGGCAGCAATTACGAGGATGGCGAGAACCAGCAGGTGAGGGTGGCTCTGACTGGGCAAAACATGCCGGGCAAGCTTTTCACAGCCTAAGGGGCACAGAACGAAAAAAAAAATAAGAACCGGTGCCTCGGTGAGAGTCCAGGCAGAACAGCAAGTCTGCAGTTTGGAGGAGAAATTGGGACAAGTCTGAGTTCAGAGCTTGACAAGTCAACCAGCATCAGTCTGTGCCCTGATAAGAACCCAGTCTGCACTTCTACGCAGGGGGCAGGAAATGAGTAATGTGCGAGAGATCATATCACGTTTGTCTGTCAAGAAGTAGCACGAAGATCGGTCGTGATTTATTTTGGAAATCTTTCCAACGCTGACCGTCGCAAGCAGAAGTCGGCGACGGCTTTCCGCTAAGTAGCGACTAAACCCCGCAGGCAGAGAGGGAGGGAGGGAGTGTATCGGCACGCTTCCGTGGCCTGCATTACGCAGATCGACCATCCACGACCCGTCTTAAGCTGAAACATGGGCGTCGTTAGATGCCTCCGATCACTCGGAGCTGTAGACCCTGGCATTCTAAGCCGGGCCCCGAGTATTTTAGCCCTGATGCCAGTGTTCCATCAAAAAAAAAATAAAAAAAAGTCAAGCCTCAGGTGAACTTGACTTAGCCCCTGATCTTTTCAATAGCTATAGACACTCCCCTGGGCTGAAACGTGACAATTTAATATTTTATAAAGGGTACCAAGAAGAGTCATAAATGCCTGTTATAATGACCGGTATTTTTGTCCACCAATATGTCTATTTATATGCTTAGAAACTCAGGGGGGAATGAATCTACTTGGAAATCAATCTGAGAAATCTGATTCAGGATTTGACACCATACTAAAAAAAGGTGGTGTTTTCAATGTAATTTCAAGAAACACATGTAAACACACGGCTGTCAGATAAAATGAAGTAAAGTTTTTTTTTTTATTATTTAATAATTCGCCTTTGTTAAAAGCAAAATTGTACAGATGTTGTGCTTTGGTGATCGCCAAACAGTTCCGAACTGCGCACCTAGCAGCGTACAGACCGAAATCAGCAGGCGGCATTTCGGATTAACGAGTTTAATAACAATGACGACGACAACAAATAATAATCCTTTTAATTACCAATGCGTAATGACATTAGCTTCTTGTAAGGGGACAAAATGTTTATCCTCGATAGAGTTAACGTACGCCATGATGAAATCATAATAAATCTGTATACTATACAGATTACTTAATAAAAATGAACGCGTTTGTTCGTCGCATTTTCGCGCACTCGTGCCACGCCGTGATCCCGTGGACACGCGGCCGAGCGCCGCGAGGACGGGAAGCGCCGCTACACAAACACCCGACGCGGATGGCGCGCAACGCGGGAGTTTTCCGCGCTGTTTACAATGTGGCCGTCGCGAACGCGCACGGGGACGCGCACGACCAGTCCAAGTATGAGCAAACGCAACGCGTCAAAAAAAATATGACATTTTATGGACTCCCCTGCAGTTTATAAACACTGGCCTAAAAGCCACCCTCCTAACCTTCTTTTGACTTTTGTCCATAACCCGGCGTAGGCTACCTTTGCGGACACGGTCGCACAGAAACGTGCATGTGGTATTTACAGGACCGAACCTGGCTTCCAGCGGATCAGTACGCCTTACACATAACTTTACGCAGGTCAGAGCTCATGAAGAAAGTTCGTTTTAATGTTTGAAACCTGGCGACAAATGCGATGAGCGCTAGTTTAATATCAGGTTTAATTATTGCACATCTCCCCTACATCGCTACCGCTTTGCCGATTTCTGAAAAGCTCATTGGCTCACGCCTCTGACGGCTGCAAATTCTAAACATTTTATTGGCTGATATGACTGCCAATCAGGCCACAACTTAGCAGGGGCCTCATCTCGGCCTGCTCTTGATTACATTTCACTTACCATATTTACAGCATGAGCTGCGAAGGATCCAACTTCCCATAAAACTCAACGAACCCTCTAGAAAGGACATCAGCGGTACTTTCTCAACAGACGCGACACAAATAATTAAAAACGCAATTTCACACCAAAGCATAACCGCATTCAAGCCATTGCGGTTTAAATTTCCTCCAAACTTCAACAGCATCAGTCGTGAAATAGCATGCTGGCAACTTTCACTTGTCATCCACATCATCGCTAATATAAACAATCATGGTTCACATTCAAACCGAAAATCAGAATGGCTCCAGCAGATGGCCTGTGCGACGCACCACAATAAATGATACTCTTACCTAAGGCTTCCTGAAGTTCTTATTTCTGGCCGCCCGGTAACGTCTGGACAGCCTGACACTCGCCCCGGCTTGTCATGTGCTGTGCCGCTACCTCTTTGAGCGGCAGCAGACCACGCACTTTATTTTCCTGTAGTGTTGGCTGAGCGGCAGCGTGCAGCGCCGCCGCTGTCACGGCGTGGCTCTCATTCTGCGCATGCGCCTGCTCGCCTTCCCGAATTCAATGGCGTCTGCTGGCTGGATCTGAACGGGTCTTAAAAAAGCAACGTTAATTTGATTCAAGCGAAAATGACAAGGTAAAGAAATATGGAGCGAAGGATCTCGCTGATTGTAATAATGAATATATAAGTATGTATTTTACATTGTTCACAATGTTTATCTGAACGTTCTGTATTAACCAATTAAACGTGATACGGAGACCGACTATATTTACTATATTATTTTCCGTGTCTTGATATTTTCGTGTGTTGCTACGTGGTTACATTTCCCTTATTCGATTATATATTGATTATGTAATTCTTCAAGTAATGTGTGTTTGTTTTTCATATTTCGCTGTTGTTAGTAGCACTGGATCTATGTGTACAGACTTGGCAAACTTATGAGGCAGATGCTTATATAACTAATAAGAATTTGTAATTAGCAATGTGTGCTATAATTGCGCGGTGGAGTGATGTGAAAAGTAAACAGGAAACTAGTTAAGCACATTCCCGGAAATATCTCTTTATTTCTAAATTTGGACTCCAAAAAGTCCAGAAAACTGTAAGATAATTTTTCTGTCGGGGAAACATAAATAGCGGTAGAAATTGTGTACAAACTGTGTCCCGTTATACCACCAATTATCCTAATAGTCCAATTTCACTGGGGAACGTTCGTCCACCAGAATTTATAGTTTATGTTTCAAATATATAATATTGTTGTATATTGTTTAGTCGTGTATATGTTAACAGGTCGCTCGGAACAATGGAATTTTGTGATTTTAGTCTAATCATAATTTATATGCTGGTTTCCCTGGTATTTTAAGTATTACTTTAAAATGCTTTTAGCATCTTCACGCGTATGAGAGGGGGCTAAGAAGTTCCTGACTTTGCCCCCTTCCAGTTGAAATAGAAAAATGAGTGTGGGGGCATATGACGGGCTAATATCTTAGTATGTAACTGCAAATATCAGGTCTTTGCGATTCTTAAAACAGTTTTTTTCTTTTAGTGAGAAGCTGTGATTGCAGAGGCACAAGCACGTTTCACGTCGTTCGATTTACCGGCCGTCAAGAAGTTTTTGTTTCTCCGGGGAAAGTCAGCAAAGGACATTCACACTGATGTCACAAACACTGGGGGAGAAGTGTCCTTCCTACAGCACTGTCAAAACCTGGATATCGCGTTTCGAGGCTGTGGCGCCCCCCAACCTCAACTGACCCGGCAACTTGCGATGCTGTCCATGAGCCCAGATACTTGACATCTCATTGGAGCGTGTTGGGTTTGTTATCACCACTACCCTAGACATGCGCAAGCTTTCAGCGAAGTGGGTGCCGAAATGTTTGAACAGCGATCAGAATAAGGAACGAGCTGAAGCATCCAAAGCCGTTTTGGCCCATTTCGAAGCTGCACAGGACTTTTTGGCTAGGTTAGTGACTGAGGATGATCTATGATCCTGAAACCAAGGAACAGTCAGAGGAATCCCCGCGGCCGAAGAAATTCCAAACCCAGAAATCGGGCAAAAAAGTCACGGCGTCCGTTTTCTGGGACAAAGACGGTATTCTGTTGGTGGACTACCTACCTCAGGGCCCTAGTATCCCCGGACAGTATTATGCTAACTTCCTGGACCTGCTGAAGGAGGCAATTAAGATGAAACACCGTGGAAAGTTGACCAAAGGGATCCTTTTTTTGCAGGGCAATGCACCTGCGCACACATCCAACGTTGTGGCTGCCAAATTGAAAACCCTGGGTTTCCAATTGGTCCACCACCCCCCCTACTCACCTGACCTGGCCCCTTCGGACTATTATCTGTTCCCGAATTTGAAGAAACACCTGAAGGGACAACGTTTTGAGGACATTTATGACGTCAAAGATGCTGCTGAGAGCTGGTTTGCGGCCCAACAAAAGAACTTTTATTTGAACGGTCTAGAAAAGCTGCAGCTACGCTTTACCAAGTGCATCAGTCTCAGGAGGGAATATGTTGAATAAATGCGTTATTTCATAACTCTGGCTCTCTTCTTTCTGGGCAAAGCCAGGCTCGTATGTCTGCTTGCGAGCGGCTATGATGGAACATAAACGTAGTATATAAAGCCATGACACAGCTAAGTTCCTGTTCATAATAGATGTTAGTTTATGTTGTTTTTAAGTTTAGAATTGTATTTGGTGATGTGAGGCTTGCATTCAGCTGCTCGGTCATGGAAGCCCATTCCATGAAGCTCCCGGTGCACAGTTTTTGTGCTGAGGTTAATGCCAGAGGAAGTTTGGAACTCTGCAATTACTGAGTCAACGTTGGCAACTTTTATGCACAGATCACCTCAGCACTCAGAGACCCTTCTCTGTTACTTTACATGGTCTGCCACATAGTGCCTGAGTTTCTGTTATTCCTAAACGCTTCCACTTTGCAATAACACCACTTACAGTTGACTACAGAATATCTAGCAGGGAAGAAATTTCACAAACTGACTTATTATGAAGGTGGTATCCTATGACAGTATCACGCTTGAATTCACTGAGCTTTTCAGAATGACTGAATTCAATGATTAAGGTGTGTCCCAATACTTTTGTCTGTATAGTGTATCTGTGCCTATGGGTTACAGTCTCCTGATTCCAAGCAATCATTTCTCTGTCAGGACATGCCTGACACCTAATGATCTGCATGCTGGGCACGGAGCATCTTAATCCACAACCAGAGGACAGGGATGTATCTCTGGTGCCAGGCGCTGCTGTTCCAGACTGGGCATTTGGTGCAATCGCTTGGCATTTGAAGCTTGGAAATAACACACTCTGGCAAAAAGAAACGCTGATGAATGCTGGATTTTCTTTGCAAAAAAATAAGGTATTATTTGGCTCAGTTTACACACTCATCCAAGCACCAAACTATTTCTTTAAGCAGGGATTCCTGGGGATGCATTTTTAAACAGTCCATTCTAAGCAATCAATTCACTTAATTTTGCTTAATAATCTTATATAAGATTGCTTGTAGTATAAATAGTCTATTCACCCATCTTCAATCCAACAGCTTGTATTTCATATACTGACCAACGTCTCTTTAATGATTAACTCATAGTTTGGATATTATTACCTGGGAAAGATTAACATGTTCCATGCAGGCACCTTGCACGGTTGCATAAGCGGTTTGTTGGTACCCTATATGTAGATAAAATAATAAGTGATCCCATACGTAAGGTAAACAAGACACAGCTGGTCGCCAGATGCTTTTTAAAGAATGGTCGGCTCGTTAAGCATGCGCAAAGTCTCTTTATGAACTACTCCACCATCGCTTGTACTTTTTAATTAATCCCTCATATTCCGAGCTAGTATATACCATGGAAACTAAATTCGTCAAAGAGTAATGCTAGTATTAAAAAAACAGAACACTTGATTAGTAAAAAAAAATGTAGGCAGTGCTGTCAAAGATGACGTTAGCGTTATTTTTAAACTCGCGATGCGTTATAATTTCTTTGCGCTCCCGCATTTGTTAATTTTGATACCTCAGCGGAAGTAGTAGAATAGCATGAGCAATGCTTTCTAATAGGGACCTGTAGTATTGGCAAGCTACATCGAATCGAAACTGGAAAATAGAGTGCATTTTAAGACTTAAAAATCATGAGGATTTGATAATCAGAAAATGTATGGATAGCTTGGTGATGGATGGGATTGGCTGTGTACCGACCACGTTACCATGCATATGGTGCTCAGACTGTAAACTGCTTATGGAAATTAATAAATGATATATTTGAAAAACGCCTATATATGAAAATATATGAAAATAACTTTATTACATGGCAATTCATTATTGCAAGATATGTCTTTTATTATAATTTATGCTTGAAAAGTATATTGTAGGCTGTAAAATCTTTTAGTTTTTTTCTGTACTAACCCAGTTGGCTAGTAACAAAAATTCTTAAGTTCCATCCCTGCTCACATATCAGTTATTGAACATTTTGCTTTTCTCTTATACAGATTCCAGATGCATTATATAATTCCCTCATCTGTAAAGAATTTAGCAGGTGTCAGGGTCAGCACCCGTCTGTCCAAGTCTTTTGTGTCTTCTCCCCGTTTGGCCAGAAGGTGTCACTAACCTTCCTCTCTTGCATGGCTCAGTGAGCTAATTGGGCGGCCTCTTTACCCCTCTGTCGTGTTTTCAAATCCCACCTCCTCTGTTTTTGTATTTTTGTAGATTTTATTCCCTAGTGTTTCATTTGCATCAGTTTTCTAGTTCCTGTGTTTTGTAACTTGTATTCGGTTTTGGTTTTTGCTTTGTGCCCATGGTTGTGTTTTTACCTGTCTTTGTTATTCCCCTACTGTTAGATTCTGTTCTCTGTTAAGTTTGAGTTCCTTGATTTAATTAGTCATTTCATCCGTTGCCTGTTTTCTTGTGCCAGTCCTTGTGTGTTCTACCCTGATTGGTTAATTGTTTCATTTCTCACTCCTGCTGCATCATTACCTGGCGAACTGGGTGTTTCAGCAGGGTGTATTTCACGTGCTTTTCAGTAGGTGTTCCAGAGTCTTAGAGGTTATCCCGTGTTGTGTTATTTGTACTTTGCCTGCCTGTTCCTTGATGCCCTGACCAATTTGTAGCTAGTCTTTGTTTTTCCCTATTTTGCTTTTTGCCCCCTTGTGGTCTGTTTGTTTTTTGCGGTGTTCCCAGTGTTTTCAGTTCTGTTAACAAACCCTGTTCTTCCTGTCAGCCACCGAGTCCATGACTGCAGGCCTTTGTTTTAATTTGTAAAAGGGCAGTGAAACTTTAATGTTGCCCCGTGAACTGAAATTTGAAACGTAAAATGTATCTCACTCAGCCTGCACAATTTTAATGCCAGGATGCGCATTTGTATGACACATTTTTAATGCTTAATACTAATTTTAATGCTTTAATACTTAAAATTACGACTCCGAGAGTGACTAGGAATCAATGGATTGCAGTTAAGTCTGTTCCATACTGTACATACATGTTACAATGGTGGCATGTAATCCGATACATCCTGACTTTCAAAAGAATTGTGTTAAATTGTAATTATACTTTCATATTCCAAGTATAACCTGTTTAAAATTACATTATAGTTGTGGAAGTTTAAGGATATTCGAGCAATGATTTTAGGACTGATTTTTCACAATTGAATAATTTATAATCATGGCCCATGGTGTGTGTTGGTTCAGTATAGTCTGTGCCCAGTAAAGGGCCCTACCATCCCCTCCAGGGGGTATCCTACAAGCCCACCCATGGGGCACCCCTGCCTTGTAAGCTAGACTTGGTCCTTTCTCTGGTCTTATGAGAAGACCAAATCCCCCACAAAGTCAGAAGCACCTGCTGGTAGTGGCATGGAGCAGGGACCACCCAAACGGATTGTTTGCGTAGACAGACTGCCACTGGTGCTCAGACAAATGCCCACCTAAGGAAGGCATCCCCCTAAAGCCGCTGGTGCCCAGACAAATGCCCACCTAAGGATGGCATCCCGCTAAAGCCAGTGGTGTGGGAGATGCCGATTTCATAGTGACCCAAGCACTCAATATCTTTATCAGACTATCTGCCCCATCTTTCATCCTCCCTTCGTATACAAGAGGAAGAGAAAGGAATCACCAGTCTTCTGAGACAACCATACTTATTTGGCTTTGTGTAGCCAGTCTTTTTGGCATGTATAGTATAATTAAAAATAACACCAGTTTTCTTTCATATTGAAGAAGAAATCAGGCTGTTTGTCATTTCTAAATTCAATGTATGTGTCCTATCCAGTTTATCTTCCAGGGTTCCCCTGCTTTGTACACTTCATTGCATGGGGTCGTCTACAGCAGTGTTTGCCAATCCAGTCCTCAGGGACCCCCAGACAGTCTGCATTTTTGGGGAGCTGGGAGGAAGCAAAAACTGGTACTGTCTGGGGGTCCTTGAGGCCTGGATGGCAAACATTGCTGTAGACTATTCCAGGTCTACAGACTCACTGACCCGGTCCAATATACGATGTTGGAAGAAGAATGAATTATATATAGTAGTACTAATAAATAAAAATATTAATAATTATGACACACTAATGTTAAAAGAACAAAACCTAACTACAGTGTTAGGTGAAAATATAAGGGCTTAAAACCTTTGCAGGCGTTTGTCGTTTAAATTTAATAATTTGGACCTGGAAATATACGAGGAAACGTAATCGAAAGTAGTACTTATTCGCAATTAGTTGTTTATGCAAAGATCGCGGTTCTTTTGCCCTCCAGTAAAGTGGCAGCACACTGTGAGGAGCACAAAGTAACAACCTGTTATAGATCTAGACATTGCGGAGGGCGGAGCCTTTTAGTAAGATATAATCTTCGCCTTTATAGGTTTCGAAAACGAATCAAGGAAGCATGAGGGAAAATGGGAAAGTACGTTATTAAAGCCTGAGCTGAGACCTCGTTTGAATATTTTGATATTCATTAAGAATTTTAGATCGTGCGTCGAGAAGTCTCTAGCTATATAACTATATATATTGGGGAAAGGTGGTCGGAAACCAGAATTTTCACTTTTACTATTGTAAAAAATGGCTCCACGGATCGTAGAAGAACAAACAAAAATGATTATAAATTGTCTTTTTGAAGACGCGGTCAAATCTAAGTGCATGCAACGCGGCTTTACGGAACCTGACGGCATTATTGCACAATGCGCAGGTGAGCACGTTTGTTTACGTTCCGTTTTAAATGTATAAACGATCAAAGCAGCATAAATGGATGGTGTTTTTATAACGGTACGGGGCGCATATAGCCTCGCTTTCCCAAACATATTAATCATGTGCTAATCGTTTTTGTCGAGATGCAGTGCTTTTATATACTGTTAGCGCCTTGATGCAGTTACATGTAAAGCTTATAATAAACAATGTGGGTAAGCAACTTATTAAAACGTGTAAATGATTAGATTTATTTTGATTAAGAAATTGGATGGCCAACTAGGTAATTGGAAAGGTATCTGTTATTGTTGTTGTTGTTATTATTATTATTATTGTTGTTATTGTGTAGGCTGGGTGACGTCAGTGGTTGGACCCCGATTTGAGATGACTTAATCCCTTACGTTACTTTAGGTATCTCATTCCCCAGCCACTAAAGCAGGTTTTGTTTCCGCTTAGGCATTCTGCTTTTAAAGTTTAGCATTTTTTTTACATTCATATTTTTTATATTTATATAAATCGTGAATAGATATAATCATGCGCTGACATTTTTGCATATTTTAAAGCAATCATCGCAAGTCAGTTTCCACTGCACGCTTGCCCAGTCCGAATTTATGTATTTGCATAATGAATTTAAAGTGTAACCATTCATTTTTATGTAGGATCCTGTGATATGTTGCCTCAAAAAAAAAAAAAAAAAAAAACGGAGCCGGAGGAATGTGACTATATATGACGGCTGACTGCCCAGAAGTTTGCATGGAGAGATGTTCAGGGGACACTTGCAATAGATATAGTGTTTTTTTGGTCTCAAATACTGTACTGTAGCCTATTGTACTGTACTCAGTAATCTGCTTTTCAGTTGTTTCGGAGGACGCGTTTGACCCCAAACTGATCGCCGAGAAGCTGCGATCGCTGGGTGATGATTACGACGAAACGGTGTTACAGCCCCTGATGAATGAGCTTCAAAAGGCCGCTGTGGACAAGGTGAGCTAATGTGTATATTTATTAAAGTAAAACGTAAACGGGCAGGATAAGCAAGACAGTGCTGCTTTTTTTTTTTTGAACATTTTAACCCTAACCGTCTTATCGTTATTATTAAAGTACCGAAGCGATAATAAATGTTTTATAAAATAAAAGTACTGGTCCCCCCCACCCCAGATGCAGACGGCATTTAAAAGCAGTGTGGAGCACCTCTGTGAATCGTGGGTGGCTCAGAGTGGGGGGGTCGCTGTCGAACCCCAGCTGCTGAAAGCAGCCGTCACGCTGGGCTTGTACGTCAAGAAGAAGAGTCCGGACCTGGGCGCCGTCGTCCAGGGAGCCATGGCGAGCTTCATCAACACGAACCTGGCCAACTGGGTGTTTCAGCAGGGTGGCTGGGTGGGTAGCGAGCTGATGATGTCATCTGTACTGGAGTTAATGAGCGCGTGACTGCAGGGATAATAAGAGCCTTTGAGGATATGTAATATGAAATCAAACAATGTCAGTATTTCAGCTCCTTGCGATAGGAGAACTGCATGTGCATAACATGTGATGTTGGTATTAATATTGCAGAAAAATGCAAACTCCACACACATTGGGTCATAATTCGGTTTTGTTAAAATATGCGGTTACTGTGTTTTACCTTTGTAGGGCAGTATAGATAGCTTGGTTATATCTGAACCACTTTACATTGTTTTCATAGTAAGAAAAGTTTGGTTTGATTAACATGGAAATGGAGGCATTCTGGGTCTGGTGTTTATGACACTGAGTTTGGAACCCGTATCACAAAGCAAGATGGTTAACTAGATAACTTGTCAGATTTAAGGTACTCCAGCTGAAGTGGACTTTGTTTTCGATCTTTTACATTTAGCCCAGAATACCTGAAATCTGACAAGTTATCTTGCTAACCCAGAAATCCAGCTCCATGATACAGGTCCCTGGTTGTGTAATTAGGCCTTAAATGTGTACAAGTTATCGGTCATTCTCTCTACACTGGGCTGTATAGCAGTGTTTCTCAGCCCGCTCCTGAGGAACCCCCACACAGTCCACATTTTTCTCCCTCCCAGCTCCCAGCCAATCAAGAAAACTGAATACCTGGCGCAGGTGTGTTGGGAATTGGGTGGGAGCAAAAATGTGGACTGTCTGAGCATCCCCTAGGACTGGGCTGAGAAATGTTGCTGCAGAGTACCTGACGTATGTTGTTCTCTGTGCTGATGTAGCATACCCTGGTTTCCACAATCAACTGATGAATGGTTTTATTTTTTTAGGCACAAGTCACGCTGGACTAAGGATCCAAAGTTCAACGAAGGCCTTAACTCTGGACGCAAACACCTACCTCAGGTGGCTCTTGAGACTGTATGCTACCCAGGAATGTGTTCAAAGGTCGGGCTTTGGGGGGGGGTGCTTTAAAGGAGCAGGTCCAGGTTTAGAATGATTACCATGGGGATTTAGAACATGCAAAGCAGGTGCTCCTAATTGACGCTTTGTAATGGCCGGTGAAAAAAAGTAATAGAGGAAGGAATGAACTGCAGAGAGCCAGTGTATATTCACAGGGGTGTTTGTAGCTGGCTCAGTAGATATCAGGCACTGGCAGCTGTGTTAGGATGTCACTTAATCATCCGTGGATAAGTTAATAAATTAAATCATAATGTGAATCAGAGCCTGACCAACACCCATACACACCCTCCCTCGTGCACAATCGCTCACTGTAAGACCACGTAACAACACATAATGACTGACTGTCCTGTTGCATTCTGCTTAATCTGTGGTGTTTTGCTGTGTTTTTATCGAGATTAATTACTGGTCAATATTATCATTCTGCTCTTGTTTCATGTCAGACTCTTCGAAGGAAGAAATTACAAGCCGTAGTTCAACATTTCAGTATAACCATGTTTCACTCGATCATCTTGAACATATGTGAACAGTTGACCAAAATAAACATCATAATGTTTATATATTGGTTTTGGTCAGTGTGCTCTGTGGGGGAAAAACTGCCCATTTCTGTATTTGTTGCTTGTTTCAGGTGGTGATACAAACTTTGATTGGAATAAGCTTTACCTATTTTTCTTTGGCACTTACAGAGATTCCTAAACCCTGTGTAGTTCATTTACATTGCATTTATATTATTGGGCAGATACTTTTGTCCAAAGCGACATTATATGTTTGCCTGCCATTTTTAGTCCCTCATATGTATGTGCAGTGGCTAGTATTCATTATGTCCTGTAGCCCCAATCCTCACTTGGTTCAGCATTCTGCAAACAGGTGTACAGACATTCTACATTCATTTTGTACTGCATTGCCTGTACTACAAAGAATTGCCTCTAGAGGGAGCTCACCGCACACCAACACTTATTGTATGTCTACGTTCATTGGCAGATGCGTTTGTCCCAATCAGCATACAAGTGAGGTTGATGATACTTAATCATTCAGTTATCAAAGTGCGAGCTTAGATTCTAAGGGCTGTTGGTTTCGTATGATGTTTATGTTAAAAAATAACGAAATAAATAATGTAGTAAACTTGTAATTTAAAGCGAACACCGTGCAAAGTGGTTCACTACACACTTTAGCTCCGTGTTATATGTATATGTATAAGTGATACTAGACTGAACTTCCAGTGAGTGAACAGAAATAGGTGCTAGATAGTTATTGGGAAAAGGGTATAAAAACCTTGGATTTGTAATCACAAACGGTGCAAAATTATATAATCAGCAAATATCTCGCGAGAGAGTCTAGTAAGTAACTAAGTGCAATAAACGGAAACACTAAAGAGTGTTTAATAGTGCCAAGCATACCTTAATAAATATGAATAAGTTGGGACCCTAAGCAAAATTTGATTGACCTAGTTGTCATTTGTCGTCTTCCCATAACAGGTTCATCAGATGGGTGACTCGTCATGTATCACGTGGTTGCTGTGACGCTTCAGTAATCCATTTTTTTCTATTAAAATGTTTTCTGCACTCTGGTCAGCAGATGGCAACCTCGAGCTAGAAGCTAAATGCAGCGTTAGATGATTGTTTATTTATCTTTAAACAGTGCTTTATTTATGTTCCCATCACAGTAAATAGCGCACAGCAAGAAACATAAAGAAGTTATTTAGTTCCATTTTTAGTGAATGCCTCTCTACTCCGTGTAGTTTCAAGGATATTTTTATCGATTCTTTTATTGATATTTCTGGGCATTGTTGAAACGGCAACTGTTATATAGAGACACAATAAACATCCATCCCTCCATCAGTCCTGTTTCTGTGATTTAAAATAAATCAATACATTTGAAATATTAAATGGGACTATTTTCATATTGTTGTTTTGTGCTGTGTATTGAGGTATTTTGATAAATGTTGGATGATTCCCTATTTGAATTCTGAAGAAAATATTTTAAATTGCTACATTTGTGGCCCTTTATAATAGAATAGTGATGGAGTTAGGTATATAAATGATTTCTTAAGTCCAGTTCATTATTTAGTTACAGAAGTGATGTTATGTAATTATGGGTGATGCCATGTGTTGCACTCCCTTACAGCATACTTCCAATTTTTGATTCATTTTTCTGTTTCCAAGAAATTTGTTTAGCTCAATTCGCATTAGCAATTGCAAATCCAGTCTTTGCTTAAAGGTACAACAATGTATTGATTTTCATGTTCAATCTGCATGTTTTAAATTCTTAACAGAAGCAATTTACTCGAATGAAATGCGAATTACTTTATCTCAGGAAAGGTTTTTAATAATGGAAAAACTACCCATGTCTTGAGACTAAAGTCCCAAACACGTCTTTGAGTTTAAAATCAATGTTTCTAAGAGCTAACTCATTAAATTGTAATTATGATTCTCCATTCAATGCATTATTGTAATGAGAAATTGTTCCATAGTCATAAAAACAATAAAGTTGATAAGAATGGTCCTTCCCATGTTTTTTTTTTTTTTTTTACACAGTCATGTGACCATTGCCAGCCTATGAAGTTAGGGATATAAAAAGCATTTCCTGGACGAGGTCTAACCACCATTAATTTTGTGTACAGAACAGAAGTCTGAGGAGTTTCTAGGAGTCTGAGGACTTTGAACATACAACATACAAAAAGAACCTTTTACTTTGATTTATAATACTACAGCAAGTATTCAGATAACAGAGTTTACATCGTAGTTCTCTTTTGTCCTGTTTTTGCACAAAAGGCCTTGTTAAGTGACGGAAAATTATAATAATAGTCTCTGGAACTGGCAGATGATTATAACTCTGGGCCTGAGAGGCGATGCTTGCTGCCTGGGTGTAAGTGGGGAATTAAAATCAGAGCTTCAAATCATGGGGGGGGGGGGGTCGAGGGAGAGGACGGCGAACAGATTGCGCAGTGTTAAATATGAATGTGATTTTCAATGCAGATTAGTTACCCTTTAGGTACACGCAAAGGATAATTAGAAAATTATTTATTGTACCTCTGTGCTTATTAAAAGTAATAAAAATGAATTTGCATCCCCCATCCAGCACCTAGGCACCACTCTTTCGAGGTGGAAGTCATACCCATGTCTCCACTTAGGACTGTGTTGCTAAGTTTCCCTCATTACCCCTTTCGTCCAATTAAAAACAGCTTATAAATCCTCAGCCAATAAAGTGCAAAACTATTGGGTGGCGGAGGGTCACATGTGCATGAACGCGACGCTGCACACGCACACCCTGGCACACAAAGGTGCTAATAAGGAATGGCATAATCATCTCCGCAGGAGCACAGTAAACAAACATGACGCTATGTGCACAAGTACACACAAACGCCTCTCGTGGCGATGTCAGTAAATAGGGTGAGGTAATACCCACTTACAAAGCCAAGGTATGAGATATATGACAGGGATCTAATGTGGCCGTTCAGTGATTTGTAAAGTGAAAGTTGTCACAGTGACGGCCCAGGAGATATACAGCTACAGTGCAGGCCACAGGCAGTCAAGGGGAATGTTTAAGGATATTCATCTGGGTAACAAGTGTATTTGCTCAAAAAAAAAAAAACACAGTTTGACATCAGATATGCACAAATTAAGTGTAACACAAGAAACAAAACACAAGAACTTCTTTTGTTCTCCAACAGTCGGCCAGATGAACGCCGCTTTGCCTCCCAAACCTCTCCTCAGGGGCCCCTCATCCTTTCCATATATTTGTTAAATTTTACCACCAGTTCAATTAATTAATTAGTCGAATAACTCAGTGAGGTACTGATTAGCCAAACGAGGTGGGGTAGTGGTCGAATCGAATATACGTGGGTGTATTGGATGTTCGCTACAAATACTGGGGTGACTTTAGGAGAGGTTTCGAAATGGTTAAGCTGGCACACTATAACAGACATATTATTATAGTGTCACACCAACATGATGACCATTTAAACATTATTTTCTTCGACTGCCTACGACTGGCTGGGGGCATGTACCCCTAACCCGGAGTTCATTTGAAGACCATCCTTAAGGTACCAGTGAAATGAGCAGGATGTGTGGGTTGGCGCCCCAACCTGGGTTGTTCCCTGTCTTTCACCCTTAGCCTCTGGAATAGGCTCCAGACCCCCCACGACCCTGAAAAGGACAAGTAGTTACAGGAAATGGATGGATGGATGGATGGATGGTACAGCTACAGGGTCAGTTGCTGCTAGGCACTTTGGAGTAGAGTTGGGTGTCTCTCAGTTGGTAGAGAAGTGTTGCAACTCTACACCTTAACAGTTTGAATATGACTTCAACAGCTTGTGTGAATCTGGAAGGTGGTTTACATGCTGAGTCTGAATTAAAACAGTCGTAGGTTAAAGAGAACATTCCCAAACCCCTTCAGCATTACTGCATAGATCTGTGAAAATAGCTCTCGCCCCAGTTTTCAAATTAGGAGATGTGTTGGCCCATTATTTGGTAAACTCTGGTCTATTTGCAGATCTTCATCCCCATTACGTCTTATATATTACTGCTGTACACTTATACACATATTACACAGTCCCGTCCTGCCCCGTCTCGTCTTGTCTTGCTCTTCAGCTTGTCCTGCCCTCCAACACACCTGTCCACTACGTTGCTTCTTTGTGTTTCCTGGAACACATGTGACAATAAAACCCGAAATGTGACACAATATGATCAGAATCAGCAAGTTTTCAAGGATGCGCCTCTTTGATCATGTAAAAAGATGAGCTGGAATTTAAGTTTAATTTTTACATGGAGAAATATTTATATGGGGTCTCCAAAATGGTTAGAAATAATAATAATAATAATAATAATAATAATAATAATAATAATAATAATAATGATGATGATTTAAAATCTGACTTCGCAACCTCCCTGGTCCTCCAAATCACCTCTCAAAACTGTGCACAGCAGATAAGTAGAAAGTTTAAATTATTTTTTTTGTGGGAAAAACATTCAGAAACAAATTTGGATGAAGTCTCCAGCGACAGGACCTGGGCATGTGTTCTATAGGGGGAACGAGAGAAAGCAAAATCCAAACATATAATATGGTACATCTGAAATGAATGAATAAATGAATAAATGAATGAATGAATGAATGAATGAATGAATGAATGAACTTGTCACCTGACTCTATCTAGCCCCTCCCCCTCCTATTCAATGGTTCTGGTGGGGGGGGGGGGGTTCACATTCACTGCACAGTGATGTTAGTTGAGCTTATTCCAAAGTACTTCTTATACATCCATTTTCAAGATCCATTTGACTAATTGGGTTTGTATACAGCCCCAGGAAGCAGGGACCACCAGACACAGCACATCTGAAATGCAGCACGGGAAGCTCCCCAGCACACACTGCAAGCAGGAAAACGTGCTTCCGCACTTCAAAGGCTGTAATGCGACTTAACTTAATGCATCAACATACATCATAAATAACCTTGAACAAATGAAGTGAGTGTCGCATTTATACAGACTCAAGTTTCTTGCGAGTAACACTGGGTGGAGAGAAACTGCGGTGTACAGTTAGATTTAAAGAAGTCTCAGGATCAGCTTGAGAGCAAGAGGACCAGCAATAAGTGTTGGGAGTATGTGTTTGCTGTACCCTGACAGCAATAACCATTAATACAGTTTTGGAAAGAACTATTCGGTGAACATTAAAATTGTTAAAGTGGATACTCAAAGTTAGCTTCCAGCGTAATGGTTTCATGTTTTGCTATTTTTGCTGTAGCTGGGATTTACACCACTGGCGAGTGAAATGAAAACCGCGATCAAACTGTACTGACACTCACAGCTGGAAGCTGATTAACAGCGATTCCACAGAGTGTGCCCCGTTTATTTATACCTCTAGTAAAAGGATTCTTGAAGATTAAAAACTGGGAACAAGTGGGGGATCCTATCGGTCAATGTAAGTAGAGCTGCAGGGAGATTATGGAATAGGTCACGGATCAGTGATGTCACATGAACGCAATTAGAGTTCATGCTTCTTGGCATGAGACGATGTTTTTGACATATGCACCTGAGTATGGAATAGTCTTCCTGCTAGTGTAGCGGAAGCTAAAACCCTGGGTTCCTTTAAATCAGAGCTAGATAAGATT
>JAODLC010000042.1:20497209-20515337 GCA_026781145.1 Hippopotamyrus pictus | reverse complement strand
TAGTTAAGTTCTCCCCAAACGAGCTTGATGGGCCGAATGGCCTCCTCTCATTTGTAAATTTCTTATGCTCTTATGTTCTTATTACGGCATATAGAATGGTTACATTTAGAGGTATAAAGTCTATACACATCTGCGTTTTGTTCATCGTAATTATATTTAAGGTAGGTAAGGGGGCAAATGCTGATTACATCCCATTGCTGCACCCACCACATGACGAACCTCCTCAGGGATGAGAATCTGAGTACAGCCATGCGGTGGGTGACACCTCAGCACCACACTCGTCCAAATGGACCAGTGTGAGATTTTTTTTCCCCAGTGGCTGGAGTGCCAATCCTGCCACCAACCCCCCAAATTTTCCATGTAAGTTGGAGGACCTGCTTATAGAGCTGAACCCACGATGGAGCAATTGCTGGTTAAGGGCTTTGATTGAGGGCCCCATGGAGTAGGATCACTGCTGGTATTCGTGGGATTCAAACCAGCGACCTTCCGATTACTGGCACAGATCCTTAGCCTCAGAGCCCATTCTTGAAGACAGAAATCAATAAAATCTGCACAGAACTGTACAACCTAGTAATGTATAACATTGCTCTGTTCTCTCTATTCTTTATTTAAGTTTGTTTCCTTAATATTCCATAATATTCTCTTTTTCAGAATGCACTATTTGTGTGCTGCATACTTTTTTGCTGCTGTTTGCACAAGAATTTCCCCCTGGGATCAATGAAATTTATCTCATCTTATTCTAATAAAATATTGTGGACGTGTCATAAAAGTGGTTTACAAGTTGAGGGTTGTAAGGTATATGCAGCTATATATTGGGTAGCTGTGATATTTTTCCCAAAGGCCTACATGTCAAAAAAGGCTACATGCTCTCAAAGATGCCTGGAAATATCTCTCTAAAGCGTTCCCCCTTTTATATAAAATGGTATATATCAGGAGGGTTTGGCAAGGGAGTCTGTGCTTTCAAAGGCATCCTTGCATCAATGACTTGAAAGGTATGTATATAAACCGTTCAACCGCGAAACGGAATTTAGGAGAACATCGCCTTTGTAAAACACACATTCCAAAAGTAGGTACAACCCTGTAGTGAATCATCAGTTGGGAGATGGATGGTCTGAATGTTCATGCCATTGACAAACAGGCCATTGATGAACATGCTATTGACAATCGTTAGTCAAAGAGAGAGCTGGGTTATTCATAAACAAACAGGAAGGTGCTGCATATTAACATGCCTACTGTATACATCCATTCTCAATAAGGCATATCTAGTACAGGTTTGTGGATGAACATATTTCTGAATATAATATAAGTTCTGAAATCACAATAAAATGGTTTCTGGAAGGTGGACCTTGTCTTAGCTCCTGGCTCGTGTCTTTTCAGGACACATCAAGATATCTGAATGAAAATGGCTACATATTTAAGATGGATTTATAAAAGCCTATTATTTATAGTGATAACATGCAACAAAGAAAATGGTTTTCCCAAATCTAGGATTATATACGGTATCAGTCCAGTGCAAATTTACACCACTCCAGATAAGCATACAGGAAAATACACACTGCTTTATATGAAACATGATATTCATGAATGCAGCAGGTGTTGCCATTGAGATCACCTTTATTTATAGGGTTAGAACTGGACGAAATGTTGGTGGGTCTAGTCTAACATCACACAGCTAGAAGATACAGATAAGGTCTAAGTGACTGGCCTTTTACAGTGTTTCTTTCCCACCATTTTTAAACATTGTCACGGGAAAGTCGTAGACATGTTCTTCGTGTTTTTGTAGATTCAATGCGTCAGGAAATAGATCTATGGCTTAAAAAAGACCCTAGAATCGGTATGGCCAAAAAAACTGAACGCAAGGCCAACGGTTGTGGACGACTGCCACGGCACATTCATTGGTGAAGGGCAGTACATTGAACCACTAATTCCTCAGATGTTGATCTAAGACCTTGGACATTACCAGCTTGGTTCCCTTTACATCGATTATCCAGCCTAAGCACAAAGAGCTGTAAATAAACACTGCTCTGCATATAAGTACCCACTACAGATCAATCCTTTTCATCCATACGAACAGGGGCGGGGCCACAGGGGCACCGACCCCACCTGAAAGATGATTGGCCTTCGGAGTGCCCCTTCATCTGCCACTCACCAATTCGAAACATATCATTGGCTCGTGATAAGGTTGGCCCCTTGGTATGAATTATGGCCCCTCTAATGCCCCGTGCCTTTATAAACCTTAAAATTGCCCTTATATATGAACCCCATAAATTCCCATTGTTCTTCATGTCACATTAAAGGGTGACAGATAGTCTTAAATTGCCCTTCAGCGCACAGGCCAGGCTCCCAGATGTCTTTCCCCCCTGGCCGTGGAGCAGCAGAAGTCCACCACGTAGCAACAGAGAGGAGGACTTACTTCTGAGGAGATACACGCTCATGTCCTGGTAAAACATTGACCCTTTTGGTTGTACAAGCACCCACTGGCTTGATGATGCTGTGGGGTTTTCTGAGCTGAAGTCATGTCACATTTAAGAGCTGTCTCGTTTACACTGATTTGAACCATTCCCCCCCCCACACACACACATACACCCACATAATCCATCATTTACCACAACCTGCCCTTACACAGATTACTGCACAGGTTAACACTTCACAGCCTCTCACATTTAATAATGCATTTTAAGGTTATCACTGAGTTACAAGAATTGAGCGAATCCCTTAAATTCCTTTATCCATGCGAAGGTCACGTTCCAGGATGAATGCAAAAAAACATGCAGCAAATAAATATGAAATAATATATGTACACTTTTTGGTCATTCGAGGTGCCCCTTCAGATAGGTCATGCCAAGTTTGCGGATTTAAGGAATAAAACATTGTTTTTTTTGGCATAAGAAACAGTGAAGTTTGCGGCGGATTTCGCTTAGGTGTTGGTGACGGATCACGCAACCAAGTTAGCCCAGTTTTTTTGCCTAAAAAAAATCCTCAGATTGAGCGAGGAGTCATCGCAATTAAGCCATGATGGGGGATTGTCACACAATCACCTCGTCCCTGATAAGATGCCCGAGGGACATCTTAATCAACGCAGTTCCACTTGAGGCACTTCCAGGACTGCAGGTGGCGCCATTTTCACCAGGTCAGGTTACATTGTGCTCCACCTGCAGCTGCTCAACCGGAAGGTTCACCCGTTCACTGACCTGTGGACCGGGGAAGGGGCCTGGCTTACAGCAGAAGTATTGCTTCCAAATGGTGAGGAAGGCCGTGCGAAACTTCTTGATGCGAAAGGCGTAGACTATGGGGTTGACGGCCGAGTTGCCGTGGGTGAGCAGGATGGCGATGTAGATGAGGAACATGGGCTTCTCACAGCTGGGACAGAAAAGCGTCAGGCAGTTGAGGATGTGCAGGGGCAGCCAGCTGATGGCGAAGAGGAGGAGAACCAGGGCCAGAGACTTGGCAAGATTCAGCTCCTTGCCGTAATACTTTCTGGGGTCGTTCTGGTTGGCCGTCACCTTCTTGCTCAGCTGCTTGTGGATCATGTAGAAGATCTCCACATAGATGACGAGCATCAGCACAAGGGGTGGCAGCACCCAGCCGAAGAAGTTGAAGTAGACCATGTACTGCATGCTGATGACGTTCTCGAACTGACAGGTCACGGTCAGGTCGGACCCTAGCGAGCCGTTCTCCTGCAGCTTCTGCAGGTTGTTCCAGCCGAGCATGGGCGTCAAGCCCACCAGGAAAGCCACGGTCCAGCATAATACGACCGCGGCCCCTGCCCTCCGGGCCGTCACNNNCTCTGGTCAGCTGGGGGGGGGGCAAGCAGGGAGTAGGTCAGACGCTGGATGTTAATGGCACTGTCAACATGGTACACGTGTTAAATGTCTACAATGTCCCACCCTTTGCCAATAACACAGAGTTCTTTTTCAACCACCTAATTTACACACTTCCGCAGTCAAACTCACTTCTTCCATGGCTTTGAAATGCTGTTGTATAGGTATACGTCATGCAATTAGGTATCTGGGGGGTCCTAATAAACTTTCACTTCTTCGGTAAAACCAGGTTTTAACTTTGATTCTTACTGAACTCAGAACAATCCTCTATGGAGCATCATTTTATCCATCCATCCATCCATCCATCCATCCATCCATCTATCCATCCATAAATTTCCCATGCTACTTATCTAATGCAGGTTTGCAGGGATCATTTTCTGTGCACGATAATTAGAAATCCTGACCATACAGGCACATGAGGGACTCCTAGGACTTTTAATCTATTTTTATGACGTCATTCAATGTATGACCTATGTTTATCATTCAGTTGCTTTTAACATTAATATAACTTGCACTATTTAAATAATAAAACACAGTACCTTCATATAAACATAAACTAATAACACTATATCAGACACACTAATATGAATTTCACTAGGTTGGCTTGCAATTATATATCACTAATATTATAATATGGCAAGTTTTTGTTTTCAGTTGTGCCCAGGGACAGCAAGCATAATGACCAGAATTCCTGGTGAATATGTTCATTTCTCTGGTGGTAGAATGGTAGGAGTACAATGGACTTATAATATGCAATTCAGTTTCATCTACTTGTTTTATAATCTTAATAAATCTAATTTATTGCCGAGAGTAGGCGCTCAATTTAATTATATCACAGATGCGCCGTTTATCTCAAACCAAAGATAAGGCATAAATGAGTCAAACAAAATGTGCATTTCCATGTAACAAATTTGTCTGAGGCCCGTATCTCCGTTTTAGACAATTCAGAGAAATAATGTTAAATTATCTGCTTGTCAGATGGTAAACTCACTGCTTCGGACGGCACCGAAATATAGGATAATCAAATTCAAATATATCACATTATTTGTTTATTTATAGAGAATATATCATCGACTTTTTCAATTGTCTAACATTTCTACACATTTTACAGCTGCCGTTTTAAATGGTCAGTGCGATAATCGTTCAATACGTATATCATTAACGTATATTTATAGTCTTGCCAGCTTCCCCATGCCTTACCTGGTTGGGATCTTAACTCTGAGGTACCGATCGATGGCAATCGCAAGCAGCGCCAGGATGGAACTTTGCGTCAGGACAAGCACGGTGCACGCCACCATCAGACAGCTGTAAAAGTGCGTCTGGAGACCGATGCTGATCGTGATGGCCAGGGGGATGACGAGGGCCCCCACGGCTATATCAGCCAGAGCCAGAGACACTATGAAGCAGAAGGTTGTGTCTCTTAAATTCCGATTAATCTTCACCGCCCAGACCACCATCACATTCCCGATGACGGAGGACACCGCTATTGCGACCTCCATGCCTATATACAGCGCTTGGGATGGCGAGAGAGCAGCGGGCATCCTGACGACTGTAGCAGCTTAAACACACTTTTCAGAATCCATGCGAGCGGAAGACGAGCGAAATAAACGCTGGATCGTGGTCCTATAACATTTCATGATAATACGCGGAACGTCATTCTAATAGATAGGCTAATAGTTCTTTTTAAAAATCAATTAAGAAGGTAGGAATGTTGCCAAATGTGTCAGCATAATATATAATACTAAATTTGTTCTTGAATGTAAAGCGAGGAAATGTCTTTGCTTAATATGCGAAGTTGCGAGTTAAAGCGGCGCGGTGGGGCTCCTGGTGCTTTTTGCCGTAGAAATGCATTCATTGTTCGGCAGCTTTTTTCCGTCTTGTCCGGTGCATCAGTCCGACTGGCTGAACTATAGTGTCCGCGTACGGGAGCCGGCTGCGTTAGGATGACGGTCCGGCACACGAGGTGCCATCGCTGCCCAGTTTTCCCACCGTGTGACAGTAAATGGTAAATTGCAATGACCTCAAATAGCCGACAGCTTTCGCTTTTCGCCCATGCTTTCTGCTCCTTTGTTTTTTCTCACCCTTTTCCGCTAGTTTCGCCTCTTTCTTTCCAAAGGGCTCCCGTTCGCCCATTCGCGTGAAAAATTATTGGTCATCTGGCGTCTTCGGCGAAGGTAATCGGTGAGAAATTAACTATGTAGGGTACCTTTACGAAGCAGGAGTTACCCACCCAGTCAGTCTCAGAGCTGTCCAGTGAATTTGTGCTTCTTCTTTCCGCTGTACTCGCCTGCAAGCGCAACTTAGGATTCAAACTGCAAGATGTGCTTCCATACAAAGAGTGTGGCGGTCGATAATTTCATTGTTTGCTGAACGACCGGAAATAGGTTATTAAATTAATAAACCGTTTGGTATTGTACTAAATATAGGACAAAGCTGCAGAATTACCTGAGAAGCAGTTACTGTAATTAAAATCTATTTATTTGTTGTTATGTTTCTGCACTTTAGGGTTGTCTGTGGCTTAAGTGAATTAATGCTGATTGTTGTTCTTTTTCATAAGATGATGTAATATTGATAATAAACATCACCGAAAATTTGTTGTGTAGCCGAAAGAGACTGATTTTTGGAGAGGAGCCTGGTTTTATGAGTCATAAAGGAAGTCGACTGATCATTTAAATAAAATACATTAAATGGCATTTAGTGCCATGTCTAAGCTGCCTATCTGTAATTTAAATGTACATAAATGTACTGCAGGCCTAGGTGATTGTTGTCTGCAGAGGACCAAATCCAAGCCTCGGCACGTCAGAAGCGGCCAGCTCTAACTGTTATGTACCATGAGAGCTATAAAAACAGACTTGTTAGATTTTACCGTATGTTTGCATTTTATTCGTTTAGGGGGTTCGTTAATCCAATACATGCGTGAGAGGAAGCAGGTTCGGTCCTTGTTGACAGTGATCGTCAGCCCGTTAGTAAGCGGACGGACAAACGTGTCTGTGGTAAAAAAAGAAAAGGAAGTCAGTGCAGGGGATGATTTTAAATAGTGACCTCGGCTTGGAGCAAATGGGGGTTAAGAGCCTTGCTGATTCAGGGATTTGAACCAATGACCTTTGGAGCACAAGCACAGCAGCTCAACCCCCTGCCCCACCCACCTGCTCTGATTTCTTATTAATTCAAAGAGAGATGTGTGGACAAAAATATGTTTGTTTTTTTTTTTTTTTTTTTAAAGGATTGCATGGGCCAGTAAAAAATAGCTCCAGACAGGACAACATTAGCCCAGGTACATGAGAAGAGTGAAACAGACTGCTTGTGAATATTTAACTGCATTAATGCACGAAGGGTGAAAGTACGAGCTGTAATAAGTTCTGAGTGACTGCATATGCTGTAAAATATTGGATTACTTTCTAGGTGATGCCTGTAGTATTGAGGGTCAGATGTCCTGGGTTTGGAACTGATGGCGGAGTGGAATAAAGCTGTTGAAAGTACAGAAAGCGGTGTAAGCTCGGTTTATTGTATGGGACTAAAAAGGAGCCTGTGTAAATTGAGTCGACTCGCAAATACAGCATCGGTGATGGGGACTGAAGTATTGGAGATTCGTTATTTGCGGTAATAATCAGTTGAAATGGGGGAAATCCGGTAAGCTGTAATTTGACTGATGTAATGATCCCTCCACTTTTGTCTACCATTGGGCAAGATGGCTTTACTTCCTTTGAGCGATATGCTGATGTGAAAGGGCTCATTATGTCAGGGGATGCTACAGACGGTATGAAGAAACATGGAAGCGCTTTGCTGTAGATCCTAGCTGGACCAGATATGCAAGATTTGTTTTCATTGCCTGACAAAGGGAAAGCTACAAGCTACGATACACAGTAGCCATAGCTGCCTGATGACTACTGTGTTCTGGGAGTAGCACATGGATGCTAAAGCTTAAAGAAGATGGGCTCTAAAGGAAGGAGAGACCATGTGATACTTTGCTATGCGCCTGCAGCAAGCGGCAAGAGATTGCAGCTTTGGTGGCCACAATCAGATTAGGGGCCAGTATTGAGTAAGCATAAGTCTCAATACAATAAAAGGAAACTTGTAGAGGAGTGTGAGGGACTTACTGTACCTTGGCATGCGCTTTGCATATGGAGGAGCAAATGGCAGCTGTGTCGAACCGAAGCGCATCAAATGCGGACGCAGAGACTGTAGGTTCATACCTCACAAAAAAGGACGATGACTCAGCAAGTTTGCAGGAGTAAATACGGAATAAGTACAGTGAGTGAAACATTATGGGTGCTGGCGAACTGAGTGCTTAGACACCCAGAATGTCTAGCATGTGGACAGATTTGCCGCAGGTGTGACAGAGAGGCTAATTTTTCTAAAATGCAACGTGCAAACAGCTCGATGCACAAATGAGGAAATGGACTTTGCCTTCGTAATTGAGGAGGATGATACTTCAGACAGACTCACAGTTAGTGTCGGTGCCGTAAAACTGAGCTCTGATTGGCTCCAGTGGGGGTAGCAGTGTGACAACTGAGTGGCCGTGGGAGAGAGTGACATCACAAAAGATCAAGCGGCACTTTTACCACCTAGAATGTAGAAAGAGGTGTTGCTATTGGGCCTTTGAGATATAGGTGAGTTTATCTGTGACATGACAGCTAACAGCGAAGCTGAACAGACAGTCTCTGGTCATGAAAGGGAAAGGATTCACTCACGGGTGGGAAGAGAGCGGTCAAAACTTTTGAAATAGGCCTTGGTGCTGATAAGCAGAAACTGTCCAATCTATGTCACCATCACCAGAAACAATCTAGATCCTCTTTCTAAGAATCAGACTTTTGCACAACAGAGAAAAAAGGCCCCTAGCTGCCAGCTCAGTAATGCTGAGGGCCAACGCCCAGTGTGATGTCAGCGGCGGGGGGGGGGGGGGGGGGTCGGTCACACTGCAGATTCAATCAAGTGAAGGTGCCGCAGAGTGACTCTGGATTCAGAGCTCGTGTAATAAGGGTGATAAAAGTGCCCGAAGCCCCTCCCTGCGCTGCCCCCTGTTGGTCCTCGTGAACCCAGAGCGTTACTGCCTGCTAATAAAACACAAACCCTGATCCAGGCCTCCGTCTTCCCCAGAGTCACATCCTCTCCTGGCCTGATGGATTCTTACTGTGATCTGACATTCAGAACAAAGCTTTTCACTCCATAAGAACACAAAAGCCGTCTCGTCCCAGCTGGGCCTCTTTGGTATCTGCATGTGCTATGTGTAGCGTCACTCAATTAAACTCCATTCTTAATCAACAATAACACAATAAATATTTAGCATATGACATTATAAGAAATTAAGAACAAATAGAATACAATACAATAGAATCAAACTCTATTGATTCCAGTTGTATTTGATTTAATTATGAATTTAATTGAATTTAATATAATTATGTCAAATCTTTGTGATTACCTAAAGAGGTCCCTTACTACTTTTCATATCATTTAAAATTTTATTGATTTTATGTTTAGATGATTTTCTCTCTGCATAACCTGAAGCTTCTGTCCTTACACTGAACCCCTACAGTCACTTAATGAACATTCCTGCTTTCTAATATCAGAATAACTTTCACTTCTCTGTGCATTGAGTCCCGTTTAGATCGGTTTCTGCTCATATTAGCCCAATACAAAAAGAAAAAAAAGAATGAGTGCCACATAAAACGGACTTTAACTTTGAAGTAGGTAAATCGCAGCTACAACCGCAGATACAAATGTGAGTCATATTAATCTGTATGCAAATTAGCGGCGCGTGTCAATTATGAATGAGGCCTGACATTAAGCACATCTGATACGTGTTTTCAAAGCAACATGAGATAGCTAACAGTACGAGGCCAGAGAGACGGTGGCTGAATTGCAGGTGCATCCGTCACAAAAGCCGAATCATTAATTAATGTCTCAAGTGGTGCAGTAGGAAAAAGACCATGACAGAATCACGGCAAACATGGATGAACAGCACTGGCTAAAACGGACAGTGATCACAAGGCGAAGCTCACTGACAGGGATCGATAAAAGCTTGTTAGGATAGTTTTCGAACATTATGAGGATACAGCCTCAAAAATGACCGCAGGACAGAATCAGCCCCTCTGAGACGCCTTTGAATAAACGTAGTGCATCATGAACTTGTGATTTGTGTGGATAAGTTGGGATTTATGGCAAGGGATTTGCTCAGAAGCTCCATGTATCCAAGGCCAATGCACAGGCACCCGTGCCGGATGTGCAGAGCACGTAACGTGAACCTTGAGGAAGAGCAGAAAAATAAAAAAATAACATTGTCTGATGGGCCATCTTTCTGGACAGGTTTACGTTTGGAGAAAGACAAAGGGTGCCTTCTGTCTGCAACATCTGTTGGTGTGGGCAGCTATCTTATGGGAATCATTAGGTCTGAGGCTTCTTCACCATGGTCGTTTAACGGTCAAAGAATATGAGGTCATTTCACAAGACCAGGTGTTCCCTATGGTGGAGACGCCATCCCTTCGCAATGTTCCTATGTTCCAGGATGACAATTCCCCCATGCGCACTGCTCGACACATTCACGTGGTTTCAGGATGAGGTCAAATGCCTTCCATGGCCCTCCCCAATCACCAGATCTAAACATCATTAATCCTTTATGGGACCTTCTGAAGTACAGAGTGCAGAGTATATTTCTACCTCCTTCATTCCTGAAAGAACTGCAGACTTTTCTTCTTGAAGAATTGTCCAATATCCCAAGGCACACAGCTTGGGACTTTTATGAGAGCATTCCAAGGACTTACGCTGTTCTCAAGGCTGCCCCTACTCCATATTAGGTCCTTCATATAAATATATTGTTAATATATTTATATTTACTTTGTTTTACAGATGCTTTTGTCCAAAACAACATGCAAGTGAGGCAAAAAACACAACAAAAACATGCGTGATGTCAAGGAGTTGAGTAGACGGAAGGAAGTACAGCAAAGCTGAGCTTGCAGTGAATGCCAGCTACAGTAAAAGTGTAAGCAGTACACTGCATAATATATTGTTTCTGTTACTTCTGTTACTCTACAACCTGAAAGGACTTTTTGTGACTCCTCTGCAGCACCTGATATACCACCTATTTAACCTGCTAAATGAGCCAATTTGATAAATGTGGAAGAATCTCATGCTGTTTAAGTGCATCTAGAGCAGAATTCTGAGATGTTTCACTGAATACGCTGTACCAGTCAGCAGTAATCCACATTATATACCAGCCTGTGCCCTCTTGCTGCGGAGAATGTCTAAGAAGACTATTAAGAGCTGCAGATCGACGCTGCCTGTCACAGCTCTACAGGGAATCACCTCAAAATGCATTCCCCGAGCCCACAGACACTCGCAGATCCGGCTGAATTCATGCAATGATTAAGACTGCCAAAGCCGTTAATCATGTCTCACAGACAAAGCTTGGTGGGAACACTTACAAACGAAGTATTGTTTTAAACCGCAGCTGAAATGTTTAACCGAGAATACAAATATTTGTTTTATCTTGATGTAATATGTTTTTTTATCCCGACGTGATAATAATATCCTCAACAACGCTTTTAAGGGAACACAGGAACAGAAAGTGCCTGATTTATGAACACAGACCTAGCTGCAGTATTTTACTGCTATCTCTAAACCGCCTGGAGCCCAAGATATGAACACAATGTTTTCAGTTCAATTGAGCGTTGAGTGAATTCGTAATTCCTTAAAAAACCAATAGTTGGTCGTGCTGAAGTGCAAGCTGGGAACTATTCGGCGCTGAAGAAAAACTGTCCAGGACCCACAATGCAGACATGCCAAGTTCCAGCTGGGAGGGGAGTGCATTTTCACAATTGCAAGGCACGAGCTACAGATGGTCCTAGATCTTCAGCGGAGAGCAAGTAGAGGGGAACCACAGCTGGGATCCATCAGTGGAGCGCAAGGATGATAAGGCTCTCCCATGTTACCCTCTGTGCAAAGACACATGCAGCATCATATTAGTTTGTACCTGACAGACATCCACATCAGGTTTAATACTCAGGACAGACCGTGGCTTCTTCTTTGACGCACAAGCTGATCTGTATCTGTATGTGACTTAAGGTTAATCAGAAACATTCACTTGTTAAAACATACGTAGTATAACAGTGCATACATGCTGTCACTAGGTCAGATAATAGAGAAATAAAACATAAATTTTCATTAAAAATCCAGTCACATGAAATATGTACTGATTAACGAAATGCTGAGGACGTCTAGTTTGCTGTTTTAATGAAGTAAAAAAGGACAGGAGCTGGACGTCTCCGGGTTCACACCTATTAAGGGAGAGAAATATGAAGGAGTGAAATATTATTAACAGCTCAGTTCAGAGGGATTAAATGACAGCTTTGATGAGGCAGCGTCGAATTCTGATGGGTTTCCTGCAGCTCAGAAATGAACTGAATAAACTATACATACGGTACTGTGCAAAAGTCTTAAGCAGTCAAAGAAAATGTTTAAAGCTATTTATCTGGGTAGTAGGTGTATATTGGTTAGAAGAAAAACACAATTTAGCATCAGAACATATGCAAAGTAAGAGCAGCACAATGAAAACTAAAAGGGATTTCTTCAGTTCCCCAAAAAGTCACTGATATCTTGCTGGACAGCTAGATGAACACCAAACCTCTCCTCAGGGGCACCTCAGTCATTCCATGTGTTGGTTTCCAAGTTAAATTTCATCACCAGCTCACTTAATTAATGAACTTAATTGGTTATGAAAAGTTAATGAGGTGTTGATTAGTCAGAAGTGAGCTGGTGGTCAAGTCAAAAAATGCAGGGGTATATTATTGACAGGGGTATATTATCGACAGGGGTATATTATTGACAGGGGTATATTATCGAAACTATACAATCATATTACAACATATAGTTCATACATCCAAACACAGGATAACAGATAAGAAAACACCTTCTAGTCGGGGGATAGACAATAGCTTGTATTTCTTAAAATAAAAAAACAAAAACAAAACAACCAGTTTTCAGTTCTAGAGCACCTAAATTATGGAAATATGAGAAATATAGAAATTCTAGAAATTATAGAGCAGTTCTTCAGTTCTTCGATGCTCCTTTAGTGTCTCCATGATATCGTTCCTGAGGATCCCACCTATTTCCGCCCAGTCTGCCCTGCATAGAGCTGCCGATGTAGCTGCCTGTTCTCTTTCACGCCTTTTATACTGTAGTCCCTTTTGAAGACCTGTTTGTTGCTCCTCTCCCCTTTTTTTCCCTGGCACTTCTGGATCTGCGCCACCATTATCTGAAGGTGACCTCTGAACCTCTTAGCGAGTGACACGGTGCCGAGTGAGTCGGCCGGGGCTGTCGGCCGCATCACTCCAGTATCGACTTGCGCAGAACAAAAGGGAACCTCGGGAAGGTATGCCAGTGATTTTCGGATAATCCTCCAGTGTTCATGGCTCGTGCTCATGGCTCATTTCAGCAATGATGGGAACCTGACATCTCTGACCAAATCTCAATTTTTATCACACACTTCCAACCTGGAGGTAAAATCTACACAATGAGCCCATTACAGTCGCTCTACCACAGACCGTATATGGTGGATGTTTAGTAGGTGGTATCCTGGATAATTATGAATTTCGAGGATCCACGGTTAGGCTGAGAATTTTAAGTTACCCAAGAGGAACTGAGTGATGCAGCATCCTGAAGATGGAGTCAGAGCTGAGGAGAGGTTGCAGCTGAAACCAGGCTGGTCAGATGACCTTCAGGAGTGGCATGGTCCAAGCAGACATGCATGACCTACCTGTTCAGGCTTTTAGCTAGTGTTGTATGGAAGTATGGTCATGGAGAAATCAAATGAGCTTGCAATCATATTACCTAGAAAATTGCACAGGCAAATCATACACATACAAACTCTCACCCTCCGCATCCAACCTTACGTGAACCTCACATGGAATCTAATCATTCCAGCTTGAACTGGGGTGGCCCCGACTCGAACCCTCGCCATAGCTAAAACATAAAATGACAGCCAACCTCAGCAAAAAAAAACACCCAGTGCCTCTACACTCCAATTCTGCTTCACCTGGCTGTATTTACACACTGATTTGTCAAGCTGCTTACAGAAGTTTTAACACAATGAACTGAAATGCCATCTCTATTATTAGCCCTTGTGTGTCAGTAGACAGAATTCAAACTTACCACTACTGACATCACAGCCGAGTGTTTATGAAACATATGTGTGTGAGTATGTGTATGGTGCCCTCAGGGTAGGTGTGTATACATGTGCGCAAATATTTTTGTTAATATGTTTTGTACTATGCCATAAAAGGTGTGTATGTATTGCACAATATATAACAAAGGTGCTACAAAAACCGCATACAACGTCCCGTTGACGGTTGTTTTTAAATAAATGAATGTACATATTTTGACATGCCTGTGTGCAATATTAATGCCCTGCACTGAATGGAATGCTAAGTTAAGCGATTTTAGCTTTCCTGTGGTGGGAATCAGCATCCTACTCACTCATACATTCCCTTCCAGAGCAATGCTGCGAGGTAACGATGGCTGCCACCCAAGAGCCTCTGTGGGAGCTATATTTAGAGAGAGAGACTTGATAAACAGTGCTAGAGTGGCCTTACTGTAAGAGGATAGATACCCAGTGCTAGCACCGCTCTACTGTAAGAGGATAGGTTCACGGTGCAAGAGGTGCACTGCTGTAAGAGGATAGGTTCACGGTGCAGGAGGTGCACTGCTGTAAGAGGATAGGTTCACGGTGCAAGAGGTGCACTGCTGTAAGAGGATAGGTTCACGGTGCAAGAGGAGCACTGCTGTAAGAGGATAGGTTCACGGTGCAAGAGGAGCACTGCTGTAAGAGGATAGGTTCACGGTGCAGGAGATGCACTGCTGTAAGAGGATAGGTTCACGGTGCAGGAGGTGCACTGTTGTAAGAGTATAGGATCATAGTGCAAGAGCCACATTACTGTAAGAGAACAGATTCATGCTTCTAGAATGGCTCTGCTGTAAGAGAACAGATTCGTGATTCTAGAATGACTACTGTAAGAGAATAGATTTGTGGTTCTAGAATGGCTCTACTGTAAGAGAACAGACACATGGTTCTAGAATGGCTCTACTGTAAGAGAATAGATTCATGGTTCTACAATGTCTTTACAGCAATAGAATAAATTTGGGGTTCTAGGGTGGGTGCACTATAAGAAAAGAGTTTCACAGTTCTATAATGGATCTTTTTCAAGAGAATGGATTTCTGGTGCTAGATTGGCCATACTGTAAGAGAAAAGATTCACAGTTCGAAAATGGTTGTGCTGTAAAAGAATAGATTCACGGTTAAATAAACGGTAACATTCATGGTGCTACAAAGGCTGATACTACAAGAATAAATTCATAGTTCTAGAATAATTCTAATGTAAGGGAACAGATTTGTGGTGCTAGAATATACCTACTGTAAGAGGATAGATTTGTGGCTCGAGAATGTCTTTACTGCAAGAATAGGTTGACAACGGAGTGTGAAAGAGGGTGGCTGTTTCAGAGATGCCGGAATCAACATGCCAGGCGCCAACAATCACACCTCGTTTAAAATAGCTTAGATCACACGTCTTAGCCATTCTAATCCATAGCCACATAGAAACTGAAGCTCTTGACCCCGTATGCTGTACATATTCAGTTACACCACATGATCTGCTATTTGAAGGAGCTGGCTGCTTGTGTTAATAAGCAGGTGTACCCGATAAAGTAGCCACTGAGTAGAGATTCACAGGGCTATTATATAGCTACTGTAAGAGGGTAAATTTAAAATGGTAGCTTAGCTGCATTGTAAATACAGATTCACAGTGCTACAATGGGTGTAGCTTCAAAGGATAGCAACAAATGGGAAATCAGTATATAATGAGAGGATAAACAAGCAGAGTCCTAATAGCTGATTTATTCGTCGTGCTATGATGCTTTAACCATGAAATCATAGGCTGACAGTGCTGGATTTGTTCAGTTTAGGCTGTGAGATCCAGGGTTTGAAAGACCCCAATTGTTAGAAACAGCCAGACAACCGAGTCGAATTTTACTGGGGACACAAAACTACTCGGTGATGCAGACGCAAGTCCTGGGAAGTCAGGCAGAGGCTGAGCAGAACAAACATTCCTTTGCATGAAGGATGATGGTTTGGAACAGCGCTCCGTAGTTTATAAATTCACACAGTCAGCACTACATGAAGCTGACAACCTAAGCTGGTCATCTGCATATTAGTATGTTACTGTGTAAGCAGAGGTGTTTTATTTCTCCTTTTATTAATGTAAATAAAGGTGAGACCCAATGGACTGCCAGAACACGCAACTTTATCATCCTGGCTCTGATAAAATCAAAACAGGAAATTGTGTGAGACTGCTGATGAAAAGAATCACCTTGACTCATGTAAGGGGGGGGGCAAATGTGCATTCATACCTCGTACTTATATGTTATTGAAATTATATATTCAATAGATGACTATATGTTTCTAAATAGATTATGGAGATTTTTGGTGAGGCTGTTGCAAATCAGACTTACCATTTCCATGCATAAAGCAACAGGAAACCAACAATTTATTGTCATATGCACAGCAAGCGGTCAGTTACAATGAAAATATCACTTTTCATATCCTTCCTGTCACCAGTAAACACAAATTTAACACAAAACACAAATTAAGGTGCTTACAGCTTAAATGCAAGACATAGAGTGTGTGTAAATGTCTAGGTTGTTGCGCAGTTTCCGGAGGTCTACGTGCAACATTGTCTATTTCACGTATGCTGGAGTGCAAATGCATCACCTCATTGGTTAGAAGTAGATTGTGTCAACACAATTGGGGGTGTCAGGGGGAGGGGCAGGGGGTGAGAATGATTCATAAGCCTGGTGGCCCACTGGTAGAAAATGCGTTCCTTGATTTCACACTCTTGTAGTGTCAACCTGATGGCGGGGTTTGTGAATTGTGTGGTGGTAGATACAGCCATTCTTAATGCTGTGGGGGGTGCCAGAGGTGCAGGGGGGGGCACCACTATGACGACTATACAGAGCATAAACAATAATACCGAATTAAAACAAATAGCCAGATCATTGTGGATTTACGTTACCATGTGTGAGTATAGTCTGCGACGCTGCTTTCAGATGGAGAGAATATCCATGCAGCCATTGTTAAGTCTTTTACTCGATTCTGTGTTCTCCTGTTTTATGTACACTTAGAAGCTTCCTTATTAGGCACACCTGCTCGTTAACGCAAATAGTCTGCCCGTAAAATAACCAGTCACGTGGCTGCAACTGATGATATGCAGCAGGGAGACGGGGCCAGATGTTCCGCTGTTTCTTGGCGTTAGGATGGCTAATCACAGTCCCCGCGTCACAGAAACAGTCATGTTTTTGGGGTTTTCACACGTTTGTTAATGAGGGAGGTTTGGAAGAGAACGGCCAGACTCATTAAAGCTCACCAGGAGACCACAGATGAGAAGCTCAGCACAATGAAGGCGTGCAGAAAAGCTCCACTGAGCAGCTTCTATCCAAGAAGTATTTCTGGAGACAAAAGGAGTTTGTACCTGGCGGGGGTGGAGGGATTTGCGGGCAGATCGATCATTCCATTTTCCCTGAGGCATGCTGCATGATTTCGCTGGGGCCCTAGGCAGCCGCTTCGTTAAAACCTTGGACCGCCTCTGGTACCTGGTACAAGACAAGAAACACAATAAGGTCGTCACTGGGCGCATATTGAGCAATTCACCCAAACATTTCTTATATTTCTATATATTTCCAGGGCATATATATAGAAGCGATGCTCTGAGATCTCCAATAACTGTCTCAGAAGCCATCAGGTAGTTTGATTCAAGTCTGACTGACGTCTAACAATGGGTGAAGGCACCATCTGGGTTGCACACAGACTGTATGGATTTTCCATTGGGTTTTCCTTTTAATGATGGGTTAAGTTTATTTGGAACCGGTTATAATTGCCTTAATGATCTTAGAAACGGAATGGCAGCATGGAAGAGAGCCTTGCTGCATGATGATGTCTGATTACGTGTGCACGGGTGTTCTCACAGTAATGATTCAGTTTTGCAGTTAAGTGAAAACACGTATAAAAGTTCCCCGAAACACTTTTTCTCAGTCACTTTGCTACACTTTTCAAATCAGGAATGAAATTCTCATAAGTACTTGTACAACCTCCACATCATCATGTCACTTGTGTACATCATAAATGCAAATTCTCATTTATCTGGTCAAATTTCTTCAGCACAATCATGCAAATGATGATGTACAATGTTCTGTTGTTTCCTACATTATCAATTGTTTATGTCATGTTGGTCAAAATATATTGTACTGATATTCTGTTGAATAGTTTCC
>JAODLC010000042.1:20478718-20496130 GCA_026781145.1 Hippopotamyrus pictus | reverse complement strand
TGTGTGTATATATATATATGTGTGTGTGTGTGTATATATATGTATGTGTGTGTGTGTGTGTATATATATATATGTGTGTGTGTGTGTGTATATATGTGTGTGTGTGTGTGTGTGTGTGTGTGTGTGTGTGTGTGTGTATATATGTATGTATGTATGTATGTATGTGTGTGTGTATATATATATATATATTTTTATTCAGTGTTTTATCAGAGCAGACTAAAGTATGCATGTCTGGTTAATGATGTTTTTGTTCTTTTAACCCAAAGTGAATTGCCTCTTCGCAGTTTATCGCTCTGTTTCCGTTTGTCTTCTGTTTCAGTCACCAGTAACGTCCATGAGACAAACCTGCAAAAGATGGGCATGAACTTCAAAACCATAGAGATGACTGGAAAGGGGGAAGTGACCACTTTTGAATGTAAGGTTCTCGAGTCATCAGTATGGTGTGAATGGGCCAGTCTTCTTCTGGTAAAATGTAATTTGCTGGTATGTGACTCGATGGCTTTGCATGCTGTGCCTGAGATCAGAAGGTCACCGGTTAATACTGTTCTGGTATACTACGGTTTGGTATACTACAGTGAACTGCTGGTGAAGAAAGGAACAGTTCAGCAACCCCAACATCTTTTAAGAATTTATACTAATTAACTTTGGGGCATCATAAAATGCCACAATATTTTAGCTGTATTACTAATCTGCTTAACAGATCGTGAGCATAAATAAACGTCAGTATAATACCAAAAAGCTGGTGTCCGGCCAAGTGTTTTGCCCGTCATCTGAAGCCCTGGTGATTATTGCGCATGCGTGATATAATATCGATAAGATATCGCTCAGCCCCTGTGAATTAATGTATAGAAGTCAATCCGCTTCCACACAGCAAAAGAGACGATTGCTTTGCTGAAGAGACGCTCAAGCGATGAGAAGACCAATGTGAGGAAGTCTGCCTTGCAGGTGGAGTCTCCTGAATCACCATGGATTTTGAAGCCAGGAGAACCTTACCAGATGTCTGATTTTTTTTTTTTTTTGTCACCCTTCAAAATGCAACTGCTCTATCCAGGCGCTGATGAGCCTCCTGAAGCACAGTGTGATCCCTTGCACCCAGGAGAACCTGGCCATCCTGTCAGACCGCTGTCGGGACCCTGCTGTCTCTGTCAAGAAGAAGGCCCTCCAGTGTCTCATGGACCTTCTTACTGTGAGTGTCCCATCCACCACTATGCGGCTACCTTGGGTTTGGTGCCTCTCGATTCACACGATCTTCTTATGGGTGTGGTCTTCATCGCGCCAAGGCTCTGCCTGGGTCCAGCCTGGTGCAGATGGCCTGGCTGAGGGGAGTAGTTCCTGCGGTCGTCGATTCTGAGAGCTCCGTCCAGGAGAAAGCCCTGGAGTGCCTGGACCAGGCCATAATCAGCCAGATTAAGAGTGGCAGCACATACAGCGACCAGCATGTCCCACAGAAGCTAGCCTGGGACTTGCTTGGGCTACTGTGTGGAGAGAGCCAGGACCTTGGGTAGGTGGGGTTCCCTGCTGTGGTCATACTTGTCACATCTAAGACCTATATTTTCCTGACCTAATTTTTTAACTACACATCTTTTATTGATCTTCATCCAGCATTCTATGAGGTAGCATTGGTTGTTTTTGAAGTTCTTGAGAAAGCATTAGCTTTTCTCTCTGTCAGCCGTTACTTCAGCAAGGCCTTCGTCATCTGGTCCAAGCAGAATAAGTTCTCCTCTGCTTTTGTCAACCACCTGATCTCCCACACGGGGCTGGAACATGCCTCGGCTGCCTGGCTGCTGCTCTCCAAGGTGTCAGGTTCCTGCTCCAGACTCAACTATGGCAAGATCCTGGATGTCTGGGATGAAATGATCAGGTATGCATCTCCACACGCCATTCATGCCACTGTTGTCTGCCTTGTGTCCTGTTCATTTCCTGATGCTACCCCCCCCCCCCCCCCCCCCAAAAAAAGACAAAAAGCACATGTCTGTTCCCTAAAGGCATTTCCTGTATTTATTTGTGTTTGTTTACTTTAGGACAAGCAATGTCCCAGTTTCCACGTCTTGTCACATCCTGTGCGTGATCGGGGACATTGCCGCACATCTCAATGACGAAACGAAGAGCAGGATTGTGGGTGCGTTACTAATCAAGATCTGTGACTTTCTTGGGGCGAAGGGAATGAACGCATCATAGATCATGCTGTGGTGTTTCCTGCCCAACCCTGCTATCCTCCCCCACTCCAGACGACATCATGAAGTGGCTGAAGAGTTTCGAGGTGCCCCTAGAGATCATTGGTGCCTCTATAGAGACCCTGTTCCAGCTGCTGAAGGTTGAGACAGTCAAGGACACACAGGTCAGCGAGCGTGCAGCCACAGACAGCACAGATGGCAAAACACTTGGGGCACAGAACTTGATAAATGACAACGTGCAAAAGCTATTGAAAAATGTCTCAAAAAAAATATTATTAAACGGCGTGGGGTGTGACTGAGGGAGCCGCTGCTTTCTGGAATTGCAAAGGACCGGATAACCTCGCATCCCTTCTGAGTCTTGGGTTCTGTTCTGCTTCTCCAGAGGATGCTGAACAAACACTGCGGGGAGCTGGTCTCCATCTGTGAGTCCTACCTCTCCAGTGTCATCTTGAGCGAAGATGGCCTGCAGAACTTCAATGAAGATTTGGTGGTACGCGCACCCCACAGCTTAACCCCTTTCCTTATGTACGTCAGAATGAGCACATGGAAATAGTGAAGCTCTTTTTGGTGCGTTCCCTAATCCCTCCCTATCAATCTTTCCTAAAAGGTCAAGCACTTGTATACCCTTGGGTTTGCTGCCCTTCAGTGTCCCGCCCAAGTCGGGAAACGCACCTTCCTCCTCGTTCAGTCCATCCTGGCCTCAAACGTCGAGCTCCCGTCAGGTCGGTTGTCGGAAGCGTTTCCTCATGCTGGGTGTAGGAGATGCGTGGTCAGGCGGCTGCAAGCTGCTCTCACCCCTGGCGTACTCTAAGAGTCTGCGTCTTCCGAATGCTGAATACCAGGTTCAGCTACAGTTTCTACAACCTGAGGTGTCAGCAGATTGAATAGCTGACTGCAGAAATATTATTGCACTCTGGATATTATGTGAGGAGTAAAGTGTCACTAGCCTTCACTGTTCCAATGCACACGTATCTTCTCTTTATTGTGTACTGTTCTTCCTTATACTGGGTGTGGTTGAATCATTCCAGTGCAATTGTTGGTCAGTAAAATATCTTGTATCCTGGCCTCTTTCCATCAGTATTGTTGGTGGTTATAGAGGTCTAAAGTCAATTGGTCTTTTGTTCCATTCAACCATAAGAAAGATTGTATTTAAACAATTATTGCTCAGCAGGGTAGGACGCTGTGCCTGTGGTCAGACAGTTGCCCGTCCAAGTGGTTGGCAGAGTAATTTCACTCTTGGGTCTTTGTGCAAGGTCCCGAATTCCCAGTTGGTCCAAGGACCATCTTACTCTGCTTTCTCAAAAATCTGTCACTTTAAATAAAGATGATGATGATGATGATGATGATAATAATAATAATAATAATAATAATAATAATAATAATAATAATAATAATAATAATAATAATAATAATAATAATAATAAATACATTTAAATGTAAATATAATCAAAACTCGTGGTTTAACAGGTTCATATCAGTGACTTGCTTTCCTACACATCGGCCCTCAAACTTCAGTGCGGTACAAATCCCATTGTCTCTCTCAAAGCTGACAACCCGGACGAGCTCCCCGCCACTCAGCCCCTGTCGCAGTTCAAGGCCTCCTCCATGCCGACTGTGGTCCGAGCTCATGCCTTCATCACCTTGGGTAACGTCAGCTACTGCTCTTCTTCCTCGCATACCCTCTCAGACTGGCTGTTGCATGATAGTTCGGAGTGGAATTCGAGCATTGTGGTAGAAATAAGTATGACTGGTACATCATGTTTGTTTAGGGTCCTAGGAAATACGATGGGAGTGTTCTGAGTTCTCAAACGAATGAGGTGACACTTAGACTTTTTTTTTTTTTTTTTTTTACCCTTGGTAGTTCGATTGCTGAACAGTGTGAGAAGGCATCTCCTGAAAGACCATACCTAGAGCATTTTATGTCTGGTGTTTGTCTGTTTATGCTCATCACATTCCAGCCTCTGTTTTGCCCTGCCTGAAATGGACAAAAAAATGAAACCCTTTTTTTTATTTTATTTTATTTTTTTTTTATTTTTTTTATTTCACTTTTCATATCGTTAAATTTTTCACAATTTCCTTCAGAAGCATGTTTTGTTTATCCTTTTGTGATTGGATGGATCGATAGATGAATATTTCTTTTATTGCCAAAGGAAACTGCAGGTTTGCATTAGCTCTACACAGATGTAGACGGCAAAAATAGCAGTTGGCTATCTATGATTCAGTGGCGGTTAATGGGGCAGACGGGGTTTGACGCCTCTTGCGCCGCTCCTCCCCCCGGGGATCGGCAGGCAAGCTGTGTCTGCAGAATGAGGAGCTGGCCAAGAGCTGCATCCCGGCGTTGGCCCGCGAGCTGGAGGTCAGCACCGCGGTGCCGGTGCGGAGCAACGTAGTGGTGGTGATGTGTGACCTGTGCATGCGCTACACCACCATGGTGGACCGCTACATCCCCAACATCTCGGCCTGCCTGAAGGACCGCGAGCCGCTCATCCGCGAGCAGACCTTCATCCTGCTCACCAACCTCCTGCAGGTGAGGAAGGGAATCGCACAGGGGCGGGACAACAGGGCCCCAGCTGAAAGCCGATTGGTCTCCCGAGTGCCCCCCTTCCCCTGTCATTCAGATTCAAAATGTATCATTGGCTAATGATAAGGTTGGCTTCTCTGTATGAATTAAGGATGCAGGCTTTACTCATAAGTATTCATTTACTCCAAGATAATAACAGCATGTTGGTCTGCTTTTTGCCTTAATTATTGTTTTGGTCTAGGGCTGTGGAGTTTATAGTATGCTCTGCTGTAAGGGTGATGGTGTTTTTGCTTCACTGATTCTTTAGGGGGACAGTGAGCTCAGTGTCACCATGGATCTGCACCCTTTGCAGAATCTGTTCTCCCTTTGTTTGTGGTGCCATGACTTTTTTGCTAGGATAGTGTCCAGAGAGACCCTGCAAGGGAAAGTGAGATGGGTATTTAATTGGCTCATTTATTTTCAGTGGCGTAAACAGGACTTTCATGTCATTCCGAACCCCACCGATGTTTAAACTTGATGTTAGATGTTTAGTCGCTGCTGCAGGGCAGGATTACGAACCCTTTCCTTCTGTCACGTGAGAGCTGTTCTGTCTCAATGTGCCAAACAGTGACAGGCCTAGAAGTGACCAGTGAGTTTTGATTTGTACAATATATATGTTAACATATTGGTATTTGCTGATGTTCATTAAAAATCAAATTTTTTTTTTTTTTTTTTGCTGATCGATTTGTTTTAACTTTAGCCAGTATGCAGAATTAGTGGCACAGAAGCTGCAAACGTAATGGCTAAAATAATGCAGACGATGGTCAGCTATTTTTTTGTATTGGAGGGTGAGGGATTTGTCAGCTCATTCACGTCTAAAACTACCAGCCTTTGTGTGTTTAATTCATTAATTTTGGCTGCAGGATCTGTTTTTCATATTGGATGGAAAGGGGCAGCCCGGTGGCGCAGTGGTTAGCGCTGCTGCCTCACAGCACGAAGGTCCTGGGTTTGGTCCCGGGTCCTTTCTGTGTGGAGTTCACACGCTCTCTTTGTGTTCATGTGGGTTTTTGCTGGGGGCTCTGGTATCCTCCCACAGTCCAAAAACGTGCAGGATGGGTTAATTGGTGAGTCTAAACTGGCCCTGTAGCTCCAGTCCCCCCCCCCCCCGTGACCCCAGTCGGGATTAAGCAGTTTCAGAAGATGGATGGATGGATGGATATTATACAAAAATATTTTGATTATTGGTGTTGGTCAAAATTCCCACATTGGTTCACCATTGAGTTACGTTGCGTGTCATGGGAGCCACTTAGGATTTCACTCTCTCTTCTCTTAAGAAAAACTATTTAAAATATTATGTCAGTGTTTGGTGTTTCTGGCACGTTGTGGATGAGTAATCCAGCACTTTGCTCACAGGAGGAGTTTGTGAAGTGGAAGGGCTCGCTGTTCTTCCGATTCGTGGCTGTGCTTGTGGACCCCGAGCCTAAGATCGCCAGGTACAGGACCTGCTTCCACCTCTCGTGGGGTTTAATTTGCCGTCTCCCTACTTTCCCTCTTTTACTTATGTTTGTAGTGCTTCTCCAGGATGGGAAAACCCTGTTTTTCAGGCAAAGCTTTTAATTGACTTCAGGACTGTCAGTAGGAATTGCTCCGAACATAGTTTAATGGCTACTTTGCAGAAAAAGGGTTTTCTGAATGCACATATAGCAAACACCATTTCTGCTCCTTCCTCATCTCCTTGAATTATCAGTTGTTCAGATTCTTGACAATCTTCATCTCCAGCTCTGTATCTATGTGACATTTCTAGAGCATTTTATGACAGGTCTTTCTCTGTTTGTCCTCGTCCCGCCCCAGTCTCTGCGAATTCTGCTTGGTTCACCTGCTCCTCAAAAGGAACCCGATCATGTTCTCTCAGCACTTCATCGAGTGCATTTTCCACTTCAACTCCTATGAGAAGCACGAGAAGTATAACAAGTTTCCGCAAACGGCCAGGTAAAGTCGCTTCCCAAAAATTGCCATCTCGGATACACGGCAGATTGGTCGTTCTGTCTGTATAAATTCTGCCGGCGCTGTGGCCTTTCAGAGAGAGAGCCCAGTTTTCTTTGCAAGGGGTGAAAAACAAGGAGAAGAGGATGAAGATCTACAGATTCTTACTGGAGCATTTCACGGATGAGCAACGCTTCAATATCACCACCAAAATCAGCCAGACTATTCTTGGTGAGAGTCAGATCATATTCATTGTTATTACTTAACATATGGAGCACTTTGTAAAGTTTCATCGCTTGAGTACTGTAAGCTAAACACCCTATTCCAGAGTACAGTAATGTCTCCCCTGGTAGCTCTTCTAGAGTGTAGACGACCCAAGGCGTTTGTCACTATTATTCTTGGCTGTGTATGTCCCCATTTTCCCCCCCTACTCCCTAGCAAACTTTGTGGATGGGATACTGCCCCTGGACGCAGAGGGGGCTGAGATACTCTCGGACGCCTTCGACGTGTTGAGCCTCAAGGAAATTAAGCTTTCGGCCATGCGCTGCCCCGTGGAGAGGGACGAGCAGCAGGACGATGAGCCGCTGGCCATGGCCAACGCCGTCATGCAGGTGGCCCAGAAGAAGCTCATCTCGCAGGTACTGACAACAAGGCCAGATGGAGACCCTGGTAGAGAGTCCTCACATTTATTACCAAAAATGGGATTTGTTTGGTGGAGATGGATGTTGATCCCAGTCTCTTCCTCTCTGGTTCGGTACATTGCTTGGAGGTCATTGGCATCACAGTTGCTGTGAGTTGCTGCTAAAATCCTCCAGAGGGCGCTGTTGATGGTAAAACTGCTGTGGACTCCATGCTTCAGGTCCAGAAGAAGAATTTCATTGAGAATGTGATTCCTATTATCATTGCGCTGAAAACCATGCTTGAGAAGAAACGCTTCCCAGTGCTGAAGGACCTCATGGGCTATCTGCAGGTAAGCAGAGATGTTACTTCTTGCTGGCAGAAAACATGGATGAGCAACTGACCTGGGCCTAAAACATGACAACGGATCTTCTGACTCTCCTCAGATGAACTGTTCATGCCCTTGTCTTATGCAGAAGTGGGCTTTTGTGTCCCCCCTGCTATCCGTAGGTGATGATGCAGGACTACCGCAGCGAGGTGAAGGACTTCTTCGTGGCAGATGAACAGCTGGCCGCCGAACTGGAATATGACATGAAGAGGTTTGAAAAGGAGCAGGAGATGGAGCAGCAGATGTCGAGCTGCAGACTGACTGACTCCCGTCCTGCCGGCACGCTGGCCTCGACCGTCACGGCAGGAGCTGCTCTGGTAATCGCCTGCATTTACACACAAGCGAAATCGCCCCTCGTCCTTCATCTGTTCAATTTTTCCGTACCTGCTCATCCATTGCAAGATTACAGTGAGCCTGGTGATTATCCCTGTAAGCTAGAGGGGGGTGGGAGTAGTACCCAGGAGGCGACTGAGTCCGCATGGGTGGCCTGTGGCTCAGTGGGTTATGCCAGAATAGTTACATCTTCACTGGGCTCTAGAACAAGGCCTGCGATGCTCTTGGGCTGAGCTCTTTAAATCTGGACCTCGATTCCAAATCCAGGCCTCGTTTTCAGTTCTCCCAGGTAGTTAGTTTAATAATTACTGATTCTGATTGGTCAGAGGCTTCACACCTGGCTCACAGGTAAAGGAAGGCTGGAAAACCAGCAGTGCCAGGACCTTGAGGACCGTGATTTGAATAATAGGGGTCTAGCATATTCTCTATACATCTCTATTACAGTTTCTAGTTTTTTTTAATAGATTTGTCTTGAATTGCTGGTCGGCGCGGTGGCACAGCGGTTAGCGCTGCTGCCTCACAGCAAGAAGGTCCTTTTCTGCTGTCCTGTCTGGCTCCTTTCTGTGTGGAGTTCACATGCTCTCCCCGTGTTCGCGTGGTTTTTCACTGAGGGCTCCGGTTTCCTCCCACAGTCCAAAAACACGCAGGATATGTTGATTTGGTGAGTCTAAATTAGTAGTGTGTGTGTCTGTGTGTGTGTGTGTGTGTGTGTGTGTGTGTTCGCCCTGCGGTGTGTTGGCGACTGCCCAGGATTGGTTTCCACCTGCGCCCATTGTTCCCAGGATAGACTCCAGTCCCCACTGCGACCCCCATTGGGATTCAGTGGTTTCAGAGAATGGATGGATGGATGGATGGATGGATGGATGGGTGTCCTGAATTGATCAGTTGTCCTTAGCTGAATCTTGACTTTCACCAATAGAGGGAAATGTCTAAAGCATTACAATGGCCTGTGCTCAACCAGTTCTCAAAGGTGAAGAGGTGCATCTCATGAACCTTCAGTTGGCAGCATATACTGACAGAGCAGAACACAGTGTTATAATTTGGATATTGACAACATGAAAGATGACACAAGGACTTGTCATTCTGGTGGCACTGACACGTCCATTGACACACTGTAAATATTTTCTTTTGAGGGATGAACAAAGGATTTTGAGAAAATTACTGGCTATTGCAAGTAATCCATTTGTGTGGTGATGTTTGTATGAATTGTTCAGAAAAATGCAGTTATGTTTTGCAGATGTTAAGGATTATCTGAGAAATGTATCAAAGCGACTGAGAAAAACTGTAATTTCCAGTGACGGGCTGTGTACTCAAAAAAAAAAAAAACAAAGCAATTTAGAGGATTATCTTTCCTTAAATAAGAAACAAAGAAAAATGGGTCAGACTGAAATCTTTTTCTCATTTTGTTAGAAAAGCCCAAAAGTTTGTTCCTTATTGAAAGAAGGATAATCCTCTAATCTGCTTTTTTCTGAGTGTACCTCGAGACACAAGTAATTATTTAAGCAATTTTGGTTTGTAGCTACACCTACTAAAATATTAAAGGAAAAGGCTTCTCTTGAGTGCAGGTTTACTCTTTATTCATGAAACACTTGTTGAACTGTTGCCTCACACCTTCTGCGTTTCAGGTTTGAATCCTGAGGAGCTTTGAGTTATAATGAGTCATGCAGGATTCCCCCAGCTACTCCAGTCTGGTCCCACAGTCCAAAACCATGCAGTCAGGCTAATTGGTGTATATGCAGTATATATACCACCAAGGGTGTACCCTGTGCTGCCTGGGATAGACTTCAGCCCCCCTCACACAACCCTGTTCATAATAAGCAGTCTGGAAATCAAATCCTGCACCATTTTAAAATCTAATATTGGCCATTATTGACATTGAGATAACACTGGAAAACTGTCATAATGAACAAACCTTTGTGTGACTGGCTCATGTGACATTCAACAATTGTCATTATCTGAGAGGAGGTGCTATCCCCTTTTCTGTTTAATTCTCCTTGTAGTGGAAAAACAGGCTAAATTTTCTTTGATCGTGATCCACTACCTGGTGGTACAAGGTGCAAAAGTCTGACGCGTAAATTATGAAAACACGACACCAAGTTCTGTTCCTGATGGGTAGATTTATTCATATGATATTTTAACCCACAATATACTTTGATCTAGTTTGGTCGAAATGCAGACACCATCACACACGGCAAATACGGTCAATGACCGTCAATATCTGGGTATGGCGGTCTTAAATGTGCTATTATAATGTTCTGTGAATGTACACAGATGACATCAGCAATACATTAAATGGGAATGACTTCGTTTTGGTTATGACTGGTTCTAGTATGTGGTTAAATGTAATATCTATATTCACTAGTGGCTGATTTGGTTAAACCAATTTTGGTTTTTGCGTATGGAAACTCCTTAAAGCCTCTGGCCGTCGCACACTCAATTACGTTGCACGAATGATTTTTATGATAGTATGTTTTACTGGCTAATGTGCAAGTGACTTAACTTGACTCAAGTGTTATCATATTCCTTACGCTGAACCCCTGATCGGAAGGTCGCTGGTTTAAATTTTGTGGTCAGAAGAGGGATTTTACTGTTGAGCCCCTGAGCAAAGCCCTTAACCCCCAGTTCTTCCAGGGGCTGTCTGACTCTGCATTCGCAATCATATACAGTAAAATCCCTATAAAGTGGACTCGCTTATAACGGAATATCATCTATAACGGACGAGATCCGCCGGTCCCGGCCGTCTGCCTTTACAAACATGCAGAAAAAGCATCGGATATAGCGGACTCGCATATAACGGGATTCCGCTTATAACAGACAAACAATTTGGTCCCCAGCGCCGCTTTTAGCTGTAGTTCTGTTCAGCTGTAACGGACATGCAGGCCCCACCTACAAGGTGCGTGGCGTGCCGGTGACATCCAGCGCAGATACGTACGTAGTTGGGATTATTAATCTTAGACCAGCTAAAACCAACCACCCGCATTAGCTGGTTTTAGCTGGTCTCGTCAGCAGGGATTACCCCAAAATCTCTGCAGTCAGGCCTTTCTTATGATTCCCTGTACTTCCCAGTATTTTATTAATCAAAACAAAAAAAAAAGGTGAAAATCAGCTCTGCACTCAAGTCCTTACATAGCTCCGCAGAGAATGTCACATTTAGAGTTTATTATAAAACACTTTCATTGTCTTTAAATACCCTTGAACTTGACTGGCACCAAAGTGACCTTCTTCTTACAGTCCCCAAATCAATCACTTCGTTCGCAAGATGCTGACATTTTCACTCTACCAAAAATAGCATTATAGACCTCCCGCTCTACAGGATAATCTACTTCATATATCAATGATTATCAAGTCAAGGCCAAAAACATACCGATTCAATCCATCCTGTAGACAATGGAGTTGAAGGGGGACCCTGAAGGGGAATCCTAAGTGTTTGACTGTATATCAGGTAGACAGACACCTTACAAGTATCCCTACAATTTGATTCCTTCCAGAAAACTGTGAAAAGTGCTTTTTAGTAACTGTAATAATCTCCTTAGAATACAGAAATTCTTAGATGTGAGTAATAATCTTATTTTTATGTTTCTTCACTAGTGGCATATTTTATTAACGTTTTCCTGGCAGGTAAAATTTTGCTAGCTAATTCCAGTACCATTTTTAAATTAACGCTAACCCACCAAACCTATGATTTTATTTTTTCCATTTGTCATTTCCATTTTCCTAATTAGAAAGCTAATTGAATGATTTATTTGTATTCATATAGTTGGACTGTGCCAAACATAATGCTAATGAGAAAGCAGCTGGTCCTTCTGGACCTTTCATGGCAAAGCATTTGGATGTGATTTTGCATAGAATCCACCAATTCTGAGCAGTCTTTGATGATCTTGGGGTGCCGGTAAAATACTTGAATAAGCCTGAATAAGCTTATCTTTTGTGCTACAGTCCATTCCATGAAGGGGCTGCTTGCAGATTGGCCATAGATGCTCTGTAGGGTTTAAATCTAGAGAGTTTACAGGTCAATCAAGTATCTTGATTTCCTCCCCATTTTCGACATATGACACAGAGCAAGATCATGCTGAAAGATGCCTGACCAGTCAGGAAATGTAACAATGATGAAATTTCCAACATATGATGATGTAATCCCCAACCCATTCAAAAAGTGACTAATGAAGGCATATTGTTGACTTCCCGGAATTAAACTGAAAATCAGATTGCGAAAAAAATTACTAATTATTTTGATTAATTTGCACTAGGGTGTATTCCATGGCAAGCATTTGTGCCTCACTGGCAAGAGTCTCCTCGTCCTTTGTAAGGGGAAGCCCTCACTTAAGGGACCAGCGTAAGTAAGCTCCCAAGTCACCTTATGCCTCCTGATTCCCCAGGACTGGGTCTATGGGTAATCCCAATGACTCTAGGCCAGTGTTTCCCAGTCCGGTCCTTGGAGACCCACAGCCAGTCCATGTTTTTGCTTCCTCCGAGCTCCCTGCCAGACAGTCCACATTATTGCTGGGAGGGAGCAAAAACCTGGATTGCGTGTCGGTCCCTGAGGACCGGATTGGGAAACTGCTCTAGGCCCTTCCCAGCGCATACACATATGGGTTACACAAACCTCTTAAACCACTGATTTCCCCTGGATGCACACGCACACACGTACAGGCACATAAGCAGCACAGTCTACTCTATTGTTATGGCTCTCTCAGTACACACACAGAAGGACTGGGAATCATTTTCCATATTGTAATATTTTAATGGGTATGATGATTCCTACTCTCTTCCAATAGATATGAGTTAATGCAATTTAATTCAATGCAATTCAATTTTATTTACTCAGCGCTTTTAACGAGCAGCGATGTCATAAAATGCCGGGCCTGTGGTCCCTAGAGAGTAAGCCTGAGGCGATGTTGATAGGGGAAAACTCCTTTAGACAGAGGAAGAAACCTTGGGAGGAACCAGAATTGAGGGTGAAGTCCATCCTCTTCTGGCAGGTATTAGGCTACATGAGTTTGCATCCATGAATGGAAGGTGACTTTAGGCAGAAAGCAGGACCCTTTACCCACATACAGAAGCTACTAGCTTTATGGTGGTTTGACTTACGATATTTTGACTTTACGATAGTGGAATAGTGATGCACATTCAGTAGTCACCAAACAATGCATTTTGATCTGCTCCAGCAGCTAGCATCCATGCAGCTACGCTTCTAGTCCCTGTAGCCATCGTGAGCGTAACAACGTATCCTGCTGTGTTTAAAAAAATAAACTTGTATTCATGTATTTACTTTTCAGTTACTGGTATTAAATTAGGTTCTGTACTTATTTATTTACTTATTTAATTATCTATCATAAGATATTTTCCACTTACGATGGGATCTTCAGAACGTAACCCCATCGTAAGTCGAGGAGCACCTGCATATATATTCCATATGTTTATTGTTTTTATAGTATTTATTTAATTCTGTGTTGATTGTTGTGTTATGCATGCATGAATGTAACTGTGTTATTACGGGGGCTGCCAGTGCATTTTGTCGTATTTATGCAAACCACTTGCACAATGACAAGTAAAAATCCTCGAACCCTGACAACACAGACAGGCTGGCACATTAGAGAGCGGGCAGACGGGCAGGCGAGGTAGCTTAGGCAGATGGTGAATAGGTGGGGGGGGGGTGGGAGACCAGGTAGGGGGGCTGGCAGGTGGACAGGCTGGGAGTTCCACATCCCCGAGCGGCTCAGGGGACACGGAATGCACATCAGCAAGTGCGGAACATTATTACAGCACAACATTTAGCTAATAGCTAAAGACATATGCAGAGCGCAGCAATGCACTTTATAGGACAGAGTGCCGCTTTGCACAGTGCACTTTATAGGACAGAGTGCCGCTTTGCACAGTGCACTTTATAGGACAGAGTGCCGCTTTGCACAGTGCACTTTATAGGACAGAGTGCCGCTTTGCACAGTGCACTTTCCTCTGGAATTTCTCCTATTTCAACCACTTTTAAAAATGTATTTTATATTTTGTATGTTTGGACTTTATATAGCCATATTTCCTACTTCAGCCATTTCTTCTTTTCAAATCATATTTATTCTATACATATTTACCTCTGCAGTTCTTAGTTACATGTCTACTTTGATGTTTTCTGAGTATCTTTGTTTTATTTTGCGCTCTTTAATCCAGTTATACGTTACTGACTGTGACCAATGTACAAAAGCCAAGCAAAGAATCTAAAAATGCACTCCTCTCCACTGGTTCCTTTTTGCTGGCCATTACTGTTGATCATTGTATTCTTAGGGATCAAATTTGTTCCTGGGATTCTGATTGAAGCCTCTGCTCCTGCTTTTATATGACATTTTTGGCAAATTCATAAGTGATGACCTCACATTTACTAACATATTAGAGTGATTTTTTTTTCTGAAGTATGTGCTAGACATTTGAGCTGATTTTTTTTTTATCTTGGTCTATCAGCTAAATGATGCAGTTTCTTTTGGGTCAGTATTGCAGCAACGTTAAGCTCACAAGGACAGGGCAGCAGAATCAAGTCCGCAAAATTAATGGAACCAGGTGGAAGAGAACATTCCAGAATTGCTCTTCAAGGTTGTCAAGGGCAACATCATTCAGTGACCTTTAAGGGGTATTCCGATGCTTTGTTTTCATATCACTCATTTCATTTCGGTTTCAGATTAAACCACCTAACCTTTGATCCAGCCAAATTGAATCAGAAGATCCTCCACACTGCAGTCGTTCAGCAGTTACCCTTGTTTCTCTTCAAGAGGCACTGAGTCTTCTGGATGAAAGGTGGTGGTGTAATTGGATAAATGCTGGCAGCAGTGCGGCTCAAATTGAATTCCTTCTCGAGTAATAAACTGGAAAAGTTCACAAATAGTGATTTGTGTACGTAATTGTGGTTTCATCAGGATGATGAGCGACGGACACAGCAGCAGTTTCTGTCGCCATCAGATGCAGTTTGCAAGATCCTTTAGGGAACCGCTGAACTGTGATCAGAGACGTAAGGATGTACACAGTATTTGCTTTTCATTTGCAGTGACACTTAGGGCTGCATATGATCGAATAATCCATTCATCCATCCATCCATCCATCCATCCATCCATCCATCGAATCACTTATCCTGGACAAGGTCAGGATCTGGGGTGGGGGAGGGATACAGGAACCTATTTTAGGCAGCATAGGGCACAAGACAGGTGTACACCCTGGACAGGACGCCAGTTCATACTGGTGTGTCGAAACGGGTAGCGTTCAACTGAATGAGTTCAACAATGAAGCACCGAACATTTTTCGGGAAGTGATAATATACTGGAAAGCTCTGTGTCATTTCAACTGCTCGATTCAAATGAAAAATCTCACTACAGTTGCAGCCTTGAGTCTTATTAGGGTGATTGGTTACTGAACTGGGCAGAGACACAACAACTGTACCGCCAAACAATATAATGAATTGAAATCGCAGGGGATGAATTATATTCCGAACCAACTCCCAAATCTCATCAGGCTACGAAAAGAGCAATTATTTCAAAAAGTATTGGCACAGAGGAGAGGGGCAAAGAGGAGAATATGATGTCCCTGGCTGTAACTATTCTTCTATAATGTCATATTTATAATTGCATCCTGCTGTAGTGTTACCTTGTGACTTTGGATCGTGTTTCATAATTCTCATCAGCGGACTCTCTTGATGACTCTGTCTCTTGATGGACACGGTTTCACTGTGTTAAAACAGAGAGCCTTATTGATATCCTTCTGTTCACCATGGAAACCAGAGTGTCTATCTATCTATCTATCTATCTATCTATCTATCTATCTATCTATCTATCTATCTATCTATCTATCTATCTACCTATCTATCTATCTATCTATCTATCTATCTATCTATCTATCTATCTATCTATCTATCTATCTATCTAATCCACCTGCTCCAACTCCTCATAAGCTTGGTCCCACCCAAGTCAAGTCGTTTGGTCGCACCTGGTCCATCAAAGCTTTTCCTGCTGATCAGTCGTGTGATGTAGGATGTGGGGAAGGTACAGCTGCAGTTCTGGTGAAATCGCATAGCAGGATTTTCATCAAAATAATACTTTACCAAACCAACTCTCTACTATACATCTAAGAACTAGTGATAATTGAAAGTCTTAAAGCAACTTCTTCATGTAAAGCACAGATATTATGTATAGGGGTTGGACAATGAAGCTGAAACACATGGTTTTAGAGTACTATAATTTCTTAGTATGGTGTAGGGCAGGACTATTCAAATCACGGTCCTCGAGGTCCGAGCCCTGCTGGTTTTCCAGCCTTCCTTTACCTGAGCCGGGTATGAAGCCTCTGACCAATCAGAATGAGTGATTATTAAACTAACTACCTGGGAGAACTGAAAACAAGGCCTGGATTTGGAATCGAGGGCCAGATTTGAAGAGCCCTGGTGAAGGGCCTACTTTTGTTTCCAATGCAGTATCAATTTGTCTTGGGAATGACAGATTCAAGTCCTGCACAGTGATCTGAAGGATTCTGAGCCGTTCCTCTTGCAGAACAGTGTGCCAGGTCGCTATGTGATGCTGGTGGAGGAAAACGTTTCCTGACTCACTCCCCCAAGGTTTCTCAAATATATTCAGATCTGGTAGCTTGGCAGGCCATGGAAGATGTTCAACTTCACTTTCATGTTCATCAAACAACCCTTTCACCAGTCTTGCTGTGCGTCATGGTGCATTATCATCCTGATACACTGCAGCACCTTCAGGGTACGATGTTGAATCCACTGGGTGAACATGGTCCTCTAAAATGGTTTAATAGTCCTTGGCTGTGGCGTGTTCACCTAGAGCAAGTAGTGAGCCTAGGGAATGACATGATGTTACAGCCCAGACCATCATTGTTTATATTCTGGTATGCCAGAGTCCAGGTGGTAAGCCTCTTTGGAGATTCTCCACACCATAACGCTCCCGGATGTGGGACAGACAGTGAAGGTGGACTCATCAGAGAAGAATACATGTTCCACATTGTCCACAGCCCAGATTTTGCGCGGCTGGTACCACTGAACCCAATGTTTGGTATTAGCACAAGTGACCAAAGGTTTGACTATAGCAGCCGGGCCGTGAATATTGGCCCCTTTGAGCTCCTGACGAACACTTTTCGTGGAAAGAGGAGAGTCAAGGTGTGCATTTAATTCTGCAGTGAGTTGATCAGCTATGGTTTATGTTTTTTGGATATACATAAAAAAGACAGGAAACACATATATAGGTGTGAAACTTCAAGCACTATTTTGGCTAACATTTCAGTTTCATGGTCAAACCCCCGTAAACACACACACCCACACATGTATTAATATCTGTGTGGGGAGTTTCCATCCATTTCTACCAGTGGCGGCTACTGGTCTGTCAAATAGGGAAAGCTCATTTTCGGCCTACATCATAAAATTGTCTATTTATTTAAAA
>JAODLC010000042.1:20419934-20470489 GCA_026781145.1 Hippopotamyrus pictus | reverse complement strand
CACTAATGCCAGTGAAGCAGCGATGGACTGTGATCTGAGAGATCAGCACTAATGCCAGTGAAGCAGCGATGGACTGTCATCTGAGAGATCAGCCAGTATTGCATATTAACTGAAGCATCTACACACACTTAGTGGTATGAAATGTGATCTTTGTAAACCTCTCAGATATTTGTTTAAAAATGCACATTATTGGATCCCGTGCACGGACGTGCCTGGCTCAGGGTAACCTGCACCTCCCTCTGGAAACCGTGTTCTTCACGCTGCTCGTACCACGCGGGATCCAGCGCCTCATGTTATGATGCCTCGTGAGGGTCCGAGTCACATTGCTGTGTACTACTGGAAACCTCACCCATTTGCCGGTTCATTGAAAAACTAGCTGGTCTGTATGGTTATTTCTCTAAATGGAAAGCAGAATTCCAGTGAGTGTAATGGAATGTAAAAGCACGTCCTCAGGCCCGCAGTCCTTTTATTTGACAGAAACTCCATTCCTCTGGTGCCACACTTGACACAACTCCTCCTCCCTCACTCTCACCCTCATACAACCCCTCCTCCCTCACTCTCACCCTCATACAACCCCTCCTCCCTCACTCTCACACAACCCCTCCTCCCTCACTCTCACACACACCCATACTCTCACCCTCACACAACCCCTCCTCCATCACATACCCCTCACATTCTCACCATCACACACTCCCCACCGCCCATGCTCTCCTAGACAGCATGTCCTTTAAGGTGCCACTGGCTTCTCGCCAATGTCCGACCTGATATCTTCGCTGTCTGGATATGTGATTGATAGAGGACTTAAGGTACAGCTGTTTCTCAATACTCCCTCCCTCAGGAGGACCCTCTGGTCCTGAATGAAATCCGGGACGACCTGCGGACCGAGTGCGAGAAGTTTGGCCAGGTGAAGAAGGTCATCATCTTCGACGTGAGTATCCATTTTTTAAAACTGTAAAAACGAGACCTCCGTTGGTCCAACTGAACCCACACCTGAATCTGCCACCCCCCCCAGAGACATCCAGATGGGGTCGCGTCTGTCGCCTTTAAAGAGCCAGAAGATGCTGATGTGTGTCAGATGGCCCTGGAAGGCCGCTGGTTTGGGGGGAAGAAACTGTCAGCCCAGCTGTGGGACGGCACCACTGACTACCAGGTACGGCTGGGGTGGGGGTGGGTAGAGGAGAAGACCCGCGAGCGAGAGGAGCGAATTGAGTGATGTTTTATGTGTGTGTGTTCAGATAGAGGAGACGACCCGCGAGCGAGAGGAGCGACTGAAAGGCTGGAACACCTTCCTGGAGGGAAAAGGAAAAGAAGAGAATGGAGGGAATGAGGTGAAAGAGGGAAGCAACGGAGACAGAACCGTGGAGCATACGACAGGGGACACAGTGCCCAGTAAAGCCGGGCCGGGGGTGGAGCCTGAGGCAGGGCAGGGACCCGAAGAGGCCCCAGATAGCGGCACGTGTGTGACGGGGCCCGCCGAGGTGCACTCCACCGACAGCAGCATCGCCGGCAGCGACGAGGACGACACGTAGGCGGGCGGGCGACCCGGCGAGGCAGCGCCCTGTGGCCCCAGCCCCCGCTCGGCGCCCTGCCGTGCTTACAGTGAACACCCCTAGGACTGTTCCAGAGGAGTCCGCCAGCGCTAAAGGGGCCTCCTGGAAAAACAAGCAGTAAATCACAGACACAGACCTCCCTGCCTCAGCTCCTGAAATTCTGGTTTAACCCCAGCTGTCAAATTCCTTCCTCCTTAATGGAAGACATTGGTGTAATTTTGAGGTTTGTTCCTGTGCATTTAGCTATCAGGGGCTGGTCGATGCTTAAATGCAGTTCATGAAATGTATTTTTTTTTGTAATGTTGAGACTGAAACACAGGTGGCCACCCCATAAAAAGAATTGCCATTAGAGAGAATATAATCAGATGTAACTCGAGCACATATTTCTGTCTGCTGTATTGTGGTCGTTTGATTATTTAATTTTGGCTCTATGGCTTCTGCTACGTTTTAAAGCTCATGATACCGTCAATAAACAGCCTTCTTCCAAACGCCTCTTCATCCATTTTATTTATCATGCAGATGAATACCTTGATTCCTTTGTAGTGGGTAAGATCATTAGAGCCCTGGTAGCTCGGTAAACAAAGAAAATGAAACTTCTGAAAACCATAAGCTATTAAAAAACATCTAGAATTCGAAACCTTTTCCAGGGCTGCCAACTCTGACACACGCTCACGCAAGAAATCTTTCGGCAAACCTACATTATTCCTCCTAAAATAGGCTACATCAAAAGCGCTGGGGCAGTCTGCAAACCCTACAGACGCTGACAGAGTAATAAACTCTTACATACATGTAAATGTGTTTGTAGACTTGTCTCGAATTGAAGATCTCATGCCAGCCAGCTAACCAGAGCTGCCAACTGTCTTTTCACGATTTAACAATAATGTATACAGTAATACAACTGTAAGGAGCATCAAAATACAATAAATATGCATTTAATCCAATACCTATTGTATGGATTGTCTAGTTGCTAAATACATTTGTTATACTGTGATACAATTTCTCCCGATAACGCCAAGTTTCAATTTGGTTGCGATATTGTAGGTTTCGGAGACATTTTTTAAAAACTCGATTTGCGGGTTTAACTGGCCGGAGCGCATTTTATTCTAAATAGTGTCACTGCGGGGAAATAAGCGACTGTTGACAGACTGCGTTAGACTTGCGATCGGCCACAGGCTGTTGGACAGCTTCGGGGACCCGGCAAGCCAGTGCGCCTTTTCCTCGCGATTTTTGCGCTTATCTGCGCAGGATCTTCGGGCTAACATGACATGATGGTCCGTGTTTGTCTGTAAACCGTGCGCTCATCTCTGTACTGACCAACTTTAGGTAAGCGATCCAAGGAAGGCTGCGGAAATCTGGGGAATATTTTTTATTTTTAAATAAAGTTATACTAAATGTTTCTCTGATTTATATGTGTTGCCGTACAAATAAAGGAACAGGCAGAAATTAACGTATGTATTATACACGCTTAATGGCTATCTGGATTACAAAGATCTTTGTAAGTTGAGGGAGGCGTAAAAAGAATTTCCCCATGAGGGACAATAAAGGATTGATTATTATAAATAAAACACTGTAATTATTGATGTTTGAGCGAGAGAAAATCTGCATATGCCGAGTTAAAGGCCTGTGCTCCTTTACTAATAATAAAACGTGTTAAGTTTTTCTCATTGCTCAGCATTGTGTAGTAAGAAAATCTTACCGGTATTATTTTAAGGATTTTTCCCATTAGTGGTGTAAAACTTAACTGCATATGTATATTGTAGGCAATGGCTCTAATAGCATAGGGATATATATTACATGTAAACCACGTTTTATATAGAAGTTACAAAGTACACAAGATGACCGACGCCATCAGTTATCAGCATGCTATAACTAAGTTTATTCCCCATGTTCTCCTTAGAGCCCAGTGATGGACGACCAACCCATGAGCCCCGTGACTGTGAAGGCTGACGATCAGTCCAGTAGTGTCCTTTTCACCTACTTCCAGGGAGACATCAACAGCGTCGTGGATGAACATTTCTCCCGCGCACTCAACAAAGCCAACAGGCCCAAAGACCTCACCAGCAAGAGCAAGGGCAGCCGCCAGACCCCCAAATCAGGTAGACGTGGGGCTAGAGACCCCTACAGGCTCACAGAGTCACACGCAACCGCTGCCAGTGAAATGACTGGATTCCTCCCCTGCCTTTTCAGACGACCTCATCCCAGTGCAGTGGGGATTCCCAGCGTCCTCCTGGTCAGAGCCTCCATATCCCTCCACCTCCTCAGGACAGATCCAGTTCGCCATGCTGGAAGATGCCCACACTTCCCAGCGGGTGATGGCCAGCCCATCTAACCTGTGGTCATTTGCCCCGAGGGCAGCTGCGGGTTTCGGAATGCCCTCAGTGGTGTACCCCTCCCCTGGGCCCGCCGAGGCGCCCGGCCCAGCAGAACGCCCATATGCCAACTCATTCCTGGGCCTGCTGCACAGTGACCGCCCTGTAGCGGCCACCTCGCTCAGCTCCCCGTCCAAACCTGACCTCGCTCCAGGATGGAACCCCACCGCAGGATTCAGAGATCCACACGAATCTGGGATCAACCTTGACTCCGGTACTGCTACCATGTGCCGCGGTCCTCAGTCGAAAGCTGTGAGACGTTATGAACAGCGCTGGGAATTTCAGGCCCAGAAGTTACAAATCCAGACCGAGATTATGTTTCCAGCCAGGTGAGCACAAAGAGTCACAGAGAACTCAGCTGCTTGGTAGAAACAAAATCTTGGTCTGGATTTGTACCTTCTGGACCTGAAATGCCCAACGCTGGTTATATACCCTTTAACAAATGAATCTGTTATGTGGAAGGATCCAGCTTATCGTTTTAAATTCGTTCTTTTGGCAGTTATTGGTAGTTCTGACTTTTTTTCAATTTACATTATAATGGGCCTTTGTTTTGCTCCTTTAGGCGTACAAGTTCCAGAAAAGAAGAAAGATCTCTACTGGTATTAATCTGCAATTTGCTGCGGTTCCACTGAAGAACAGGATTTTGTAAATGTATATTTGGGTGTGCATCCTCTTCCTGATCAGACGTCTACATGAAGCTCCATGAAACACTGCCTCATCAGAAGGCTCCCACAATGCCGAGCTGCCCGCCCATCTCGAGCACTCGCCCGTCACCGCGATGCTCATGCCCCGAGGAGGTGTTGGAGTGAGCTATCTGCGTGAGCCATCACACCCACAGACCGGCCCTCGCTCGCGTTCCTCTATGTGGAAGAACCTGTTTCCCAAACCGGCAGGTCGGCCTCTGAGAGTGACTCGAAGGCGGGACGGAGGAGGCCGAGTGGATTCCTGAGCACACCGAGGGATCGGGTTTGCCGACACATGGGTGAAGAAGCTCTAATGATGCCTCGTCTTCCTCCATTTCGACAGGACGACGCGTGTGACCGTGGAAGCCTGAAGAGAAAGAATATTGTAAAGGACTCCAAAGATGTCACCACACACTTTATCTAGCTGGCTAGATGTTGGCTGTGTTCTCACAGACATCTTCTTCCTGGTACAAATACAGAGGATTTGGTCGGATGAGGCGGAAAAACAAGACGGTCGTAGAATGAAATCGGAGGCGGGCGGCTGCTAGCCGTTTGCTAACGCAGAGAACGGAGTCTGACTCCCATTACAAACCCAGCAGCCAGTGTATCACTGCCCAACGTCACATTCCCCATCTTGGACTTCTTAAGATGGGAGAGGGTCGCTTGACAAAACAGCCAACAATGAATCACTCAGGGCTTCATGTTTGCATACAGCATCTACAAACCAGAGCTTCATTTGGGAAGTGAGAATGAATGGGGCCGCCTGTATATTACTGCCATGTTGTGAATATGACTTCATGGAAAACTGAGATGAGGTTTTTTGATAATTAAGATAATATATTGTATACTCTGTTTAACGAATACTGTAAATATGAATTGTAATTTTCCTTAAACCTTAAATGATTTTTCTTTAAAAAATATCAGCTATGCGAATGCATTCTTGGTGTTTTGTCTTCCATTTCTAGAGGAGGGAAGGTATTACAAAATGGAAAGCTCTTATTCATTTCCTTAAATGACAAAGTGCACATTCTTGACACCAACAGACAGGCAGTCTGAGGAATTCCCTGTCCCTTAGAACACTTGTTAACTAGTTACCTGTTAACCATGGAGATTCATAAAGTTTAAAAGTATTGCTCATTCGTGCATTCGTGCATTATAATGTCAGACTTAAGTACGAAATCCATACTGGAAATGTAAGACGTATATTCCAGAAGGACCCCTATGGTACTGAAATCGGTCCAATAGACACTGAGTGTGCAAAGTGTCATGGTTGTATTTATTCGGCCAGGCAGAAGAGACACATTCGAGCTTATGCGTTTAATGCTGTGCTACAAATACTTAGCCGTTTCTCGGCTACGAAAAATATATTCCTAGGTGTCAAACTTGATTTGCAACATTAGTATCAAGTGAAAATTTGATTTTTATTACTACTGATCTAGGTGTTAGGGAGACTGGTACTGAACATTAAGAAGACAAATGAAAATAATTATAAGCATAAATTTTATTACCAACGTCATCTTTTTGATTGAGATTTGATATGAAATTCTTAGGGATATAATCACAGTGGAATTGGATAAGAAATTACAAATAGTTTGGAAATGGATGGATATGCAGGTATAAGGAAATGGGTAATGGAGGGAAGGTTTATGGAGTTAGCCTTGCAACGCTACTGTAAGAATGGATAGTAAAGATACTGGGTGATAAAGACAGAGGGTGGTATTTATGCAGAAAATGAGTTGCGGATCCTGTACGTTTACAGAGGACTTCTCTCTCCCGCCAGCCTGGTAAATGCATCAGCCTGCCTTTATCTCCGCCTCCGGGAGAAGCGTCTGCCTCTGTCATTCCTTTGTGAAAGACGCCATCAGGTCTCCTCTTACCGCTTCGTGTGAGTTAGTGGTGGAGAATCTTACCAGGTATAATTATACATCTTACGCCAGATTCGGATTAAGTGAGTCACAGGAATAATAAAGGAAAACTCGGACTAGTCATCCGTTTGAAATTTATGAATTATTTTTTAATATTTCCACTGACACGATACTGCTGGGTGAACTTAAATTAAAATGTACAAATTAGCACTTAAAAAGAAAAATGTGAACGTTATTAGATTGAATAAATGGTAGAAAAAGACACAAATGATACTAAGCTATATATCATGTTCTTGTGAATCTCCCTGTGATGGACGCCATCCTGCCCAGGGAGCTCCCTGGCCTGGTGTCCCACACCGATTGGGATCGGCTCCAGGCCCCAGGCTAAACGATAGTGGCTGGCGGGTCAATGATTCCTCCTTCAAAATAAAAATAAGTGAGATTTGTACAGTTAAAAAAATATATTGTTTTATGAAAAATGAAAGTCGATGAAGGACTTCACTTGATCAAAAAGATTATTAGGAATTACGGTTCAGCCAGTGACTAGAAATCCCCCAAGTTTATAGTCTAATTAGAACCCAAAGGGAGAGAAATAGATTTTAAAAAATATATTAAAGGAATATAAATGTGTGTATACCCTACAGAATTGCTCAGATGTGTGGAGTTGTTATGAGTATGAATACAAAGGGCACGGAGGGCAGTGTTGGGTGATGGTGCGAGAAAAGAAAGACGTTGTCCTACTTTATAAAGAGCTAGAAAAAACCCATAATCTCTCCCTTGCCTATATACACTTGATAACAATCGAAAAATGAAAACCGTCAGCCTCCCCCATATTTCAATCAATGATTCTGATCTCATTTCCTATATAACAGGGTGATTTTCATTTGCCAGTTCCTTTTCGCTTCTCTTTTTTGAGGTTTTAAGCGTTTAATGTGTATAATTGAAACCTTTCCTCCTTGATTTACTTTCCGATTCCTTTGATGTCGCTCAAAGGTCAGCCGCGTGCGTCAGCGCCTGCTACTCTGTGTAATTCCGCAGCTGCTGGATTGCCTCGGATTTCCTGCGCCCCATCCCCATTCTCCATGCAGTCCGGAGGCTGACCAGTCGTGAAATGAAGCTTTATTTGTGTCTAAATGTGCAAGAATGTCAGAATGTGGTAGTTCTTTTGAAATCCCACCTTGCTCACCTTTTAATGATGTGCACAACATGTAGAGGTGAGACTGAAGCTCTTGTAGTCAAAGTGCAGGGAGAGCCGGAACATTTTTCAGGGGGCTAAGGACCTTCATCAAGGGCCCAATGGAGATGTGGCTACTCTGCCAAGCACAGGATGCAACCCAACACCCTGATCGGAAGGTCGTTTGCCTGTGATCGGTAGGTCGCTTGCCGGTGATCGGAAGGTCGTTTGCCAGTGATCGGTAGGTCGCTTGCCCGTGATCGTAAGGTCGCTTGCCAGTGATCGGAAGGTCGCTTGGCAGTGATCGGTAGGTCGCTTGACCGTGATCGGAAGGTCGCTTGCCAGTGATCGGAAGGTTGCTTGCCAGTGATCGGAAGGTCGCTTGCCCGTGATCATTTCATTTCATTTCAGTCGTGAAATGAAACTTTATTTGTGTCTAAATGTGCAAGAATGTCAGAATATGGTAGTAGTAGTGTAGGTGTATGGTATGTAATGTTTGTCCAACATGTAGAGGTGAGACTGAAGCTGTTGTAGTCAAAGTGCAGGGAGAGCCGGAACATTTTTCAGGGGGCTAAGGACCTTCATCAAGAGCCCAATGGAGATGTGGCTACTCTGCCAAGCACAGGATGCAACCCAACACCCTGATCGGAAGGTCGTTTGCCAGTGATCGGTAGGTCGCTTGCCCGTGATCGGAAGGTCGCTTGCCAGTGATCGGAAGGTCGTTTGGCAGTGATCGGTAGGTCGCTTGACCGTGATCGGAAGGTCGCTTGCCAGTGATCGGAAGGAAGGTCGCTTGCCCGTGATCGGAAGGTCGCTTGCCAGTGATCGGTAGGTCGCTTGCCAGTGATCGGTAGGTCGCTTTCCAGTGATCGGAAGGTTGCTTGCCCGTGACCGGTAGGTCGCTAGCCCGTGATCGGAAGGTCGCTTGCCAGTGATCGGTAGGTCGCTTGCCAGTGATCGGAAGGTCGCTTGCCCGTGATCGGTAGGTCGCTTGCCAGTGATCGGTAGGTCGCTTGCCAGTGATCGGTAGGTCGCTTTCCAGTGATCGGAAGGTCGCTTGCCTGTGATCGGTAGGTCGCTTGCCCGTGATCGGAAGGTCGCTTGCCCGTGATCGGTAGGTCGCTTGCCCGTGATCGGTAGGTCGCTTGCCCGTGATCGGAAGGTCGCTTGCCCGTGATCGGTAGGTCGCTTGCCCGTGATCGGAAGGTCGCTTGCCCGTGATTGGTAGGTCGCTTGCCAGTGATCGGTAGGTCGCTTTCCAGTGATCGGAAGGTCGCTTGCCCGTGATCGGTAGGTCGCTTGCCCGTGATCGGAAGGTCGCTTGCCCGTGCTAGGAGTTAACTTTATTAATCGAAATATACAGTTGGAGAACTCCCACAAGATGTTTACCAGGCCCCAACAGAGCGGACATTTCCAGAGACAAACATGAGAACCAGTAGCAGGGAATCGGCGCCCTTTCAGAAAGATGTCCAAACCAGTGGAGCTGAGTATCGCCGCTGAAATCTACGGGGGGGGGGGTGTGTAACATCACCACTGTTAAAGGGTTTGTGGACCTAGCTGACCATTGTTGGTTAGCCCCAATTAAGGAATTTTTTCCCAATCTTTACTGGTTTCTTTTTTTGTACGTTAAGTTAAATTTCAGGAGTTCCCTTTTACTGCAGTCATCCCTTAATCCAAGACATTTGCTCCCTCATTGTCACATTGATTGTGTGTGTGTGTGCCAACATGACACAATTTTTAGTTTCACTTCACAATGTATATACCGATTGTGTATGTTGAGTGACTAAGTGAATATGCATGTCTGCTTGTGCATTGACAAACTAGTGCTACATAATTCACTTTGTTCAGGCACTATTACATAATAAAATCTACTTTTTGAAAGTAAAAGATTAACCTTTTAATTCTGCAAAAACTAAAATGGTATAGTGACATTGAGAGGATTGTTGAGAGTGGAAAACTAAAAAGTAGAAAGACAAATCCTTATTAAAACTAAATGTTTTAATAGCTGGCCGTGGATAGACCAGGACTGTTGCTCAGTAAAGGATTTGACTTGTATCACAATTTGATTCTGTGATCCAATGAATCTCTGATTTATTCTTTTTTTGGTTGTGGCATGGGGATGCAAAAATCCCCATAGCATCTGATGCAATAAAAGTTAATTGTAAAAATATGTGGGGGGGGAGATACCTATATGATTAACATGCTACAGGAGTGTAAAGATTCATGGGTACTAGCAGAGTAGTAATCAGCACCGCCAAATACAAGCAGTTCTCCGTTTTCGCCTATAGGTCTCCTGAGCTGGATTGTGTTCAAACCCAGTGCAGCTGGAATAAAAAGGCACTTGAGAGCAGCAGTGTAGCTAATCGACGGTTAACGTTCTCAGTGCCGTCACGGAAACGCAGAGTGGCGCTCGCCCGCACAACTAGGTATACTGTAAAAAAAATTAACAGTGGCATGAAGACTTGCCTCGCTACCCTTCCTGAAGGTGTCAAACTATGCTAAGGGCTTAGGGTGTACTCCAACAACTGAGTTGAAAATATCCTCCAAGCAGTGTGACGGTTTGATTTCGAGAATGGAATAGTTCATTAACAGCTAAAATTTCACGAAGCAGTCCCTGCTCGTGCCAGTATTCACCAACTAAGGCAGATCCTCTCTCTACCACCAGTCGTCCATTGGCTTCCTTAGAACCACGTAAAGAGCATCATACAGCCTCACCTAGGGATGTGACCCTTCGCTTTCCTCCCTTGCCACGGTACATCTTTTTGGGGGAGGGGGACTGCTGATTTGCACAGCTAGTTTATTTACAACCAATATGACACTTATCAGCCGACAAACAAACCCTGTGTTATATTTCACATAATACTGAAAAATACCTCCAACTTAAAAAAAAAAAAAAAACACCAATGTGGATAAATCTGATATTTACAAGATGAACAGCAAACACAGAAGGTCACTTAAATCAAGGATACTCTGCACTGACACCTTAGTGCTCGACAATGTTCTAATGCAGTGCCTCAGTATTGTTTTTGGACTATCTACAAGACATGAAATCTTAAAAAATATCAACATATTTAAATCCCAGCAGAAAACAAACTGTAAGACCATCAATCGAAAACAAAAACATAAGAACCTGATATGACAATTTACTAATAAAAAGTTGGCTATTTCATCACGTATAAATGAAACTGAATACTGAATTGTCACTGAAATGTTGACATCTTCTCACAACCAAATAATAAAAACATTGGTTTTTAAGTGTTAGTATTTTACAAACATTTAAAAAAGTAAACCTTTTATCTATAGACATTTCAAAATATATTCCATCAAAAATAGTTTGACAAATTTTGCTGGTACAAAAAAATGGTTATACACATAACAACAGGGTTGAAGTAGCAGTGTTTACCATATGAATTGGTATTTTCGTCGATCTCCTCTAATCTAGTATGTAGGAGGCTCGTTGGCTGTTTATTCTCATTTTTCACTCTTGAATTTGCCATCTACATTAAAAAAATAATAATAAAAACATACCACTGCCATAAAGTAGAAGTGTGGTTGTAAAATGTTTGTTTTGGTGACAGTGGGGTTTTTACAGGACAAGGAGCACGTGGAGATTTATACAGAAGTCGAAGGACGTAATTTCACATGGTGGCCGTTTCTTTTCCCAATTATTTATGATTCATTTTTTATTTCATCAGTTTTGTCAGGCAAGCTAAGTGTCAGCGGAGGGCATGTACATTAGCCACTTGGACGTTGCCACGGGACCCCAGAGGTTCAAGAAGAGGGTGTGTTGCACCTTATGCTTAATCCCACGTCGGCCACTTCCTCCCCCATCTCAGATGACAAACGAAGATTTGTGCCGGAAATCACCCTGGGGACAAAGAATTAGGAAGCGATCAGATCAGCGCTTCACAATTTTTCCAACCGCCACGACCACAGATTCCACTACCCACCCATCTTGCATTTTTTTTTTTTAATTTTTAAATTTGGAGAGAAACAGCATGAATGTCAAGTCACTTGTGGATGGAGTTTGATGAATTGACCTTTTCTCTAAAGTTGATGTGGCTTGATAAATTGACCTTTAGTTAAAAGCCAGTGTGAAAACCTGGTGTTGCATTCTATCCACAGTCTACCCCAGGAGGAATGGTCAATCCCCAAATCCTGTTCACTCACCTCATCTTCTGTCCTAACGTAGTCCACTCCATCTCCTTTGGACGGGGCCTTGTAGCTGTGAGACAGGACAAATAAAAACACACAAATGTCACAGCACCCCAGTACATGCATCATACCTGAAATATACGGCTTTGAAGGGCAAAACTGCTTCATTTGGGCAACCAGAAATCATACAAAGGCAATAAAGTGAGATTCAGTACATCTGCAAGTCTGAGGTCATTTTGGAAAGACCCCTGGGTTTCAATCTTGTGCCAATTTTCACCCATCTCAAATAAACTCATTACTATAATCGTAGGCCTAATTTTGCATTTCCTCCAAAAGTAATTTGAACTCAGGCACTTAAAGTGGTGCTCCTTAAAATGAAAATATTTTTTTCTTAAAGTGTTAAGGAATAAAAAAAGGTGTTGAAATTTATTTTGGCATTTTCGAAACACCAAATAAAGTTATAGGTATAAGAATTGTTTAGTTTTACATGCAATCCCTATTTTTTATGTTTATATTATAATTTCCTCACTCACTTGTTTCCTGTTTGTGTCTGGATTCCGAAGTAGCCCTTTTTGCAAGCGCAGCAAATGCCAACTGTTATACATAAGAGTACAATGACCACCACCAGCACTCCCAATACGATGGCCGTGACATTGATATCATCTGGAAGAGAGCAAGGAAAAAAAAAAAAAAAAAAACATCAACAAGCAGTTTGGAAGACGCCCTCTTCTAACAGAAACAGTCAGACACCTAGGTGGTCTTAAATTACTGCATGTCCAGTCCAAGAAAATCAGACATTTCCTGATGCAACATCAAAGTTATTGTTAGGAAGTTCTTTGACCAGAATTGCGGCTCATTCATGTGTTCATGATTTGTGTCAACAGTTAGCCCTGGGGCTTGGCTGATAGTTTTGGAGGGTCCTGCCACGACAGACGACCCACTTACAGACTTCCATCTTCTGAGGGCCGCACTGTGAGTTTCCTGCCTCGTTCTTAGCTCTGCAGTAGTACTCTCCCGCGTCCTCCTTCTTGACGACACTGAACCTCTGCGGACCAAACAAATTAGGAAGACCCGTTAGCAGAGCTCTGCCTCACGGCTCCAAGGAGTATGCGGTGGAGTACCGGATATGCATGATGGGCTACTTTCAGGTCCAGTTTGGGAACCGCTAGAACGCTTCTCCCAGGCTGGAGGGGTTGCAGGTTCTGGAGCTCTAGATACAGAAATAAGGCACCCAGGAAGAGTTTGAAATTCTCCTTGGGCAGCCTACTGTACCCTCTTTGGAACACATTGGAGGTATCATAACTGCAACCTTCAGAAGTGGGTGCAGCTGGTTGGCCGCCCAAATGGAAGTGCACGCGACAGATCAGCGAGGCCTGGAATGCGAACACGATAACAGCAGATTGCCTACGTGGTTTAGACCTCCTGTACATCAACTGTCTCCCTAAAATATCTCAAATGCCCTCCCGTTACCCTTGCTCCACCCAAAGGCCCGCCTTCGCCCCCTCCACATCCCAACAAACCCCGCCCACTGACCAGCGTTCCTGTGCTGCTATCCAGGCTGTAGCTGGAGTTGTAGAATCTGGGACTGGTCTTGGGGTCCAGGGGAAGTTCGTCATTGTTCCGGAACCACTGGTACTGCGGTTTGGGGTATCCTTCGCTCTCCTCGCACCGGAGCTCGGCCGTCTTCCCCACAGGCACCGATGTGGGCACGCTGCATCTGGGGGTCACCGGCTTCACTGCGGAAGACGCCGCAGAAGGTCAGAAACCGAGCCGGCCAACGGCTGGCGACCCCATGGTCCGTGAAGGGCAAATAAAGATCGATGAATCTGCGCGGAAGGGCATCCAAGCACAGATCTCAACTTTGCCAGCCCAGCATACTACACCGTCCATGTTTAGCCCCGGTTAAACTCGGATGCGGTTTCAGAGATTTTCCCTATATAGCCCAGAACACGCCTTGGGTGGCGGCCTGTCAGAACGCAGCGCGGGCTCAGGCCAAGAAATGGTGGCCCACGCAACACGGTGTCAGCTTACAGCGTCACAGGTGGGGGACATTAATACAAATGGATTTCGATGGAAATAACCGAGAAACGCCCCTCGCAAAATGGCTGGGACTCCCACGTGTTTACAGGTAAAGGATGGGCTGTCGTCTCGCAGGATTACAGTATACGCTTTTACTGTTACTGGCAACAACAAAACAGCAAGGATCTCTTCTGAGAATATATCTGTGATTGGTTGCCCATCTAAATTATTCTGAGCAGCTGAGCTGCAGTTTCAACCACTGGCACAGTGTGGAGCATCCAAAGAAAGCCATTTTAATGCCCAATTGGGGTGCACAGACGTCATTATATCGAAGGCTGTAAAACAAAGAAACATAAAAAATTCAAACACAGGACACGCATACCTCTTACAGTAAGGTTGATCAAAATCTCGTCAAAAATCTTGTCATCCTTATGGGCGGTGACCTCGCACCGGTACTGCGCGGTGTCTGTTCTGGTTGCATTGGTTATAAATAAGGATGCGGGTTCCATAAGTTTCGCTCTGCCTGTTAAATCCCCTGCAGGAAGCAAAAGCAGGTTTAAATAGGTCTTCTTATGTTTTTAGCGCTTGCCTTTAAAATCAAACCGCTGACAGCTTCCACAAAAAAAAAAAAAAGTGTTTTTTTTTTCATATTATAAACTTTTCGTATAATTAGATATTTTTCATATATTTTACGTATCTCATTAAGACAATTTAACTAAGGACTTCAAAGGATGGGAAGCTCAAATGAAGAGAAATGAGCTCCCTCCAAAGGAGATCGCTAAAAAGGGACAATAACGATGCTGAGATCTGTGCTTAGCTTACCTGATACTTCATCCGCAAAATAAACATAACTGGGTTCACCATTTTTTATCTTCTTCCATTCAATGCGTGGTTTTTCTGTAATGATGGACTCTATCTTACACGACAATTCGATGGCTGAAAGAGGAAAAGTACAGACTGAGTTTCGGCAGCAGTACGTGGAGAGAGACACTCGCTTGTATAAAATCGACTCCATCTCAACAACAAACTTCTATAGTTTCACTGCAGTCCTTTTACCCTCGCGGTACCCTTCTAACAGCAAAAAAAACAAAACAGAAATGGTTTTCACTTACAGCCGAATTCCTCGGTCCACGGTGTAGTATTTTCACTTCTGAGGTTCACTGCCATGATAGTGACATAGCCTAAAAAGAAAAGCAAACATATAATGTACAACTGTAGTACAGTGGCTAAAGCATATATATGCACATGATCAGTATCCAGTAATTAAATGATATCCAACGAAAACTATTCTATCCAGATGGTTCTCATGAAGATGGTTCATCAAGAGAAGTATGTGAAGTATGCAGATTACCACAGGAATGAGCATCAAAACTCCACATTAATACCACAACCTTCAGCTCCCCCCCCCCCCCCCCCCCCCCCCCCCCGCCATATCGCTGTGACCTCTGTCTAAACACGCCCTTTCTGTCTTGCTGACACGATCTGTCCATTTTTAGCCCAGTTCGGAAAACAAAACGTATGGAGTGCGTCTGGCAGCGTTTGTCTACCCCCGACGCTGCTGTCTTGTCGGCTGGGACCGGCTGAAGCAGACCAACTAGATCAAGGCTGCACATTCCTGCTCCTGGATCTACCAACCTGGAGAGCCTCAATATAGCTGGCATATAATGGCATCTGATACCGAGATGCTATTGAAGGACCTGATCATCTATCAGGTGTGTTAAATCAGGGCTGCACCTAAGCTCTCCAGGGTGGTAAATCTCCTGGAGCAGAAATGAGCAGCCCTGGAATGGACCCTCAGCCAAGTCCTGCTCACCAGCGCCCCTTGTGGTCTGCGGCTAGCCCTCATAGCCCACAGCCAGAGCAGTAACAACATTAATAACCAGCAAATGGCCCCAGATGCAGAATTCTTCCAGAACATTCCAAGTCTGTCTTTTGGGTTCTGCTGCCAGCGCGTCTGCATCAACATTCTTGAAGTGACATATATGGTTTGTACAGGCCTATGCCACCAACTGCTTTGGGATGTATTCAGCTCAACGCCTGCACCGCAAGACACAGATGACGCCAAATGTTGTCCGAAAGAGACGCCACTTCATTGAACGAGCAACATCGCCGAGGCAGAAGCAGCAGAAATGAATGCATCAAGATGCATTTCAGCAACTGTAGCCAATTAGTTTATATTTGGATTTGCTTTATATAAAAAGGTTAGAGTGGTTCTACTGTTCTTAACCATTTAAATTATAGATGTTAACTCACCAGAAGTGGTTAGACACTTAGACAGTAACATACTACAACAGTCATACTACCCATTAAGCCCTTAATGTAAACTTATGCCAAAACCATTCCTGCCTAATCACCTTATAGACTGCTCTGTTCAGGGAAAGATCAGGCAAGAGTGTCCTATACTGTCTTGTGTCCACTGTCATCTACAAATGGGAATCCGAGATTCTTACACTTTAAAGCTTTGCTTTAAAAATCACTTTTAAGCCACCAGTAACGACAATCTAAGCTGCTTAGCCAGAAGAGCAGAGATAATTGTAAAAGTAATCCAAACAAATATTCCATTTTCCAATCCTTTCAATTTCATCTCTGATATTTATATTTTTTGATAGCAAAACAGGTGTTTGCATTCAGGACTTTATTGGATTTTCAATATGCAGTGTTTTTCACATGATGTAAAAAGGAACGGTAAGGAAAAAGATGATTAAACATTATAAATCCTACGTTTTTACTTGACAGATGTATTAATATACAGAAAGGACTCTTCATATTCAACATAAAAACACTAAGAGCTATGTCACTTAACTCAAGTATCACCCAAGAATAATCTTTCATTACTATTATTAATCTGATTTCACTCATCTGGTTTCATTGTAACTAAGCAACCAAACATCAGATGGTAAGAGAATACTGGGAAACAGTGTGAGCCCTAATTAAATTAGCTATGTCACTTATCGTGTTATCCAATTGCCATTCATCTGATAATAACGGTGAGATATGTATCTTAACAACACCTGGTTTGGACGAAACACAATAATGAGAAATCTAATTGCATCTTAACATGTTTTTATATCTCTGCGTGTGAAAACAATCCGTTCCAAAAATGTGCCAGTCCTCGGTATGCAGATAGGGGGCGACGGCTTCGGATTTCACATATCGGTGTTTTGCACTGCCTTCTCACCATGATCTAAAACACATGTGGATCACTGAAAAACACACCCTGGCTCATAAATACATTATAATTAATATGAAGTACAGTCAATGTTTACAAACGGCACGTTCGACTTTGATTAGCGTTTTCGGCCCATTTATAGCATTGACACTTCACATCCTTAAATGTCGCTACATTCCCCCAAACCTGTTACTAAGTCAGACACGGACATGTCTTCCAGTGCTTCACAGGCTAGACTGTCGACTCGGTGTTAGCATAGCAACGAGGCTTAAGTTAGCTTGACATTCAGCTAAAAGGTTGCAAAGCTCGTGTGGAATACCGTGTCGCTCAAGGGGACATACAAAAAAAAAAAACTCAATCGGAATGAATATCGTCATGGTTTACAAGCCCCGTGCTTAGAGCGTGTATACAAGGCTCTCACTGACGTACAATCCAAGCTGTTATCTGCAAACCACACATCCACACATCTTACACTAGGGCAAACCAAGGCTGTACTTGTAATGCGTGTTTAAGGACCCAATAGATGTTTGACTTTCGTCTAGCAGCGCAAGGCGGCTTGAGGCTTGGTTCTGTATGTGAGGTCACACGTGGGAGGGGCTAAGGGCTGCCGACGTGCCGTCCAAATGATGACATCCTCTCAGGCACACGGTACCCAGCTGCTGCTCTGAGACAGCCTGCTGGCACTGCGAACACTGTTGCAGTTACCCAGCCGGCGGGAAGTGATGATGAATGCCTGGCGGGTGGCAGGTGCCTCCTGTCTCCTTCTTCCTTCCACTGCCACATCCTGCGGCCAGATGTCCCTGTCATCCTGAGCTCGGTCTTGGGAAAGGATGTCTAGTCGGGGCTTGCGAGGGAGGGAGAGCTCACACAATGCGTAGAAGCCCTCCCAAGTAGTCTCTGTACCAAGCTTTCACACCTGGAGGAATTCTGGCCGGCATTATCCAGGAAGACAGGATGCCTGCCCTTATCGTGGGGGTAATGCGCGGACATTCCAGGGGATAATCGTGCCTTAAAACACTACACGTTCTCTGTGCCCCATAAAACCCTCTGCTCTTTCTAAACATCAGAGCTGGACAAAGTCCAACAACTTTAATCTTTGACTTTCCACTGTCAGGAACATGGCTTGCCTTGCCCGTATAATCTCGGTGCAATGTTGCGATGAATTCCCCAGCATTACAGACCATCGGTCCATGCCCTCTCCCCTTGAGTGAGATTCAGATCTTCGATTTTGGCTTCCGACGTCAGCACAGAACATTCTGGACAGCCTAATGTTACAGTGGCGTACAATAGCCCACTTGCGGGTTTCCCCAGGAACCAAAAACTGAATGAATGCTCGATGACGTTGTCTATATAGGAGAATCTCAATGTTATGAATGCAAACTTAAAATTCCCATACTCGATATAGCAGAGGTAGGAACCCAGTAATATCACTCCTGGCAATGCATGTTGTTTTCACCGCAGGGTACAAAGCAAGTGCAACACTACAGAGGACGAAAGACCAATAAATCTCTGAGAGGTTGTTTCCGATATCAGGTAACCGACCGGGTTTAGAAAAAAACGCTTTCCTCCAGCAGCATCCTATAAAACCACGAAGAAAATTCATGCAAAATACAAGAGGAAGGTTATTGGACAAATCTTGAATTGGACCAGAAACTGAATAAGTTAGAGCTTGTCGTGATCCATTCGGCACATCCACTTCATCTGGCAATGTGCCGAGTGAATGATGTTCCGTGTTATTTTTAAACTGCCACATTGATTGAATTCCTCTCAGAAGAAAGCTCTGTCCTTGCTCGGGAAGCTAGGACTCGCAAAGGAATTCGTCACACCCACCGAGCCCCTGGACTGGAGGTCCTCAGCTGAAACTTCCGCATCTTGGCTCTGTTTCATGACTGAATCACAAGCTGTGCACTCAAGTCTGACACCGGGCCCAGGAGGGACGTCGTCCAGAAAACATCGTCCGGGTAACAAACGGGCGGCAGCTGGATTAAATGGATCGGCAGAGATGCTACCCTGAAGAATTCATGATGGAGGGGAAACATCCAAGTCCCGGCTGATGGCAGAACATGCAGTGATGCACCACAAGTGGTCCATATGAAAGCCTTCATCATGCGCTTCAGCTAGGAGGTTTGTACAAACACATGTATACTTTCACAGTGGAACTCTTACCGCTATGTTCACTCTCTGAGGTATCAGCTTCCCCATTGGTCAGCCTGAACACAACCGGGTGACACAGATTGGGCGACTGGAATGTCACCTAGACTACGGAAGAGCTTAAATCCAATAGCAGATGGCGATTTTTCTGACATTAAATTCAGGAATGCCGAGAGTATCCTTTGAAAACAAAGGAAGCGTGGAACGACTATATCAGGCTATGTGACCACAAACCCTTAAACAGCAACACATTGAGAACCGCTGTACCTCAATATTAAATGATTGCATTTCTGAATTTAGGCATGACCTTGCTAATTCTTACATTCGGTTTTGCCCGACAGAATAGCCACTTAGATAAAAGCTCAATAAATAAATAAAGATCAATTAAATGTCCCCTCACAATAGATGATGTGCGCCAAGGTTCTTTGAACCATTCACAGCCGCGCTTCAAGCTGAGACTGTAAGTGACCAGCTCATTGCAGGCTTCACCAGCTTCTGGTATCAGCCTCTAGGTTTACAAAGGTTAGGGAAACTGCAGCAGAAGTGAGGATACCGGTATTCAAAGAAGGGGTTCACGCACACTGCATTCACGGCCGGTTCACACGCCCTCTCCAACAGTGTTGTCACAGCTGTGGATGAGGAGAAAGTTCCACTTTCAGGTCTGGCTCTCTCGGCGCGAGCAGCTGGCTCCAGCAGTCAGTTCCCTCACACAAGGCTCAAACTCATACTATTTTTACGCACTGTTCCTCTGGCTTTTTTGTCATTAAGGTACTTAAGACTAGCAGGTTTAGAGCCTTTTCTCAGAAGCTGGAAACACTATCATTGCGTATATCGTAAGGCTGCGGTCAGAGGGTTTTCCGTTAACCTCCACCGTTCCGTGCAGGGATTGTCAAACCTTAAAGGAACGTAGGGATTGTCTTTTTTTAGTTCCCCTTCTTTTGTGAAAAAGACTTTGAATACACTGTTTTTCATCTCTCATAGTAACAATCTGAGGCATTTTCTTGAGCAAAAATTATGATCTTCTATTTACTGTAAAACAAACAAAAAATCAGTGATGGTACAGTGTGATGACCTTTTCTTCACCTCACTCACCATTTTTATATAAACATGTTTATAAATAGTAGTATGTCCTGCTTGGGGATGCACAAGAATCTAACTGGTCTCTGACACATACATTTCTTTAAAAACACACAAAAAAAAATCTGCCTGGCGTGAGATGGTCAGCTTTCCCAAATTCCTCACACATGTTCTCCAAAGGCACCGTAATGTTGCTGCCCTCAAAATGGGTTCATTGACGACATAAAATCTCCTGCCCAGCAACGTCAATCCCGCCTGCGGGGGTAAGCTCTCACTGATTTACGGGGCTTGAAACGACCAATGAGAGAGAGGATGGGCTGTGTTTCAGAGTGCCTGGGAACATGTCACTTCACATCAGCCACGCTGGCCGAATCCTGCATACTTTCGCCTGCCCACAACCAACACCATTATTTACAGAATTATCCTGTTGAATCCCCCAAGAAGACATTGGTTTGGCTCATCTGGTAAAATGATGTATCTGCTTCTCCAGTTGCCCATATGCATTCATTTTGCAACCTCAAAATAGCATACAGCATCCAAAAAATGCTGCAAAAAATGCACTGACCCGATCATTATGTTTTTCCCCCACTATGAAAAGAGTAGCCTCACTTCTACACCATGACACCTAGCTTTAAGCAGCCCAAACCACTGCAAACGCTAGTGGTAGCCTTTGTTTTGTAACACAGATTCAACCAGTGGGAGTAAATGAATGCTAAATCAACAAGACAATGGCTGGCATCAGCAGTGTCCTTCTCACGGAAGTATTCCAAGTTCGGGCCAATTCAGAGCTCCGCCGGTCATGGTTCTCCATCTTTCGCAATTCCTGTATCCTCATCCGTCCACTTTGCTTCCTAAAGCATCTCAAATTTGGCTCGACTCAAACAGGGGCATAGTTGGGAGCATAGGAGGGGCCTTAATTCATATAGAAAGGCCAACCTAATCATGAACCAATGAGAAATACTGAATCAGTGAGAGACAGGGGAGGGGGCTCTGCAGGGGCCAATCAGCTTTTAGCTGGGGCCAGTGTCCCCTTTTAGCTGGGGCCAGTAGCCCCATCCCACCACTGGTTCAAAGGAAAGGAATTATTTGTTGACATTAAAGGGTCTGATAATGTTTAAGTAAATAAAAACACCACGTGAGTGACTGTTGGCCTAAAACCGAAGACTTAACGTGCCCCTGGAAAGGGGTCTTAAATCAAGACGTGAAGGCTGCCTACTTCATCAGAGAAGCGCTGTTCTGGAGCACAGCTGAGTCACAGAGTTTTAAGAACGAACAACTGAAAACAATTAATGGTCCAAATGCCAAAAGAAATTACAGACAACTGCAAATTCCCGACTAATTTTTTAACCATCCTGTTTTAATCATTCTGCAATGCCATCGTTGAAAACGTGCAATAGTTCTTCCTCCGTGCAAATAAAGATATATGCTTCTGCAGTGTGGACAAGGTTGCGACAGATCTAAGCAGCTGTTGCATATATTTTCAGATTTCATTATTCACATTTACCAGAAGTTATACTGTGACAGCCCAGTGATTCAGTGGTTAACACTGTTGTTCCAAGCTTCCAAAGCAGGAGGCTTGAATCCTGGCTCTGCTCTGGGTGTGGTGTTTGCATGTTCTCCCCATGTCATGTGAGGTTTCCTTTGGGTACTGTTTTCCTCCCACAACCCAAAAATACACCGCTGGCCTAACTGGTGTCTCTAAAGTATGACTGTATGTGTGAGCCTGGGACAGGAGTCCTATCTAGGGTGTACCACAACCTTATGCCTTATGCTACCTGGCATAGGCTCCAAGCCACCCCTTTGACCATGACCAGGGTAATACGTTAGAGCAGGGCTCAATCCCAAATCCAGCCCTTGTTTTCAGTTCCTCCATGTACTTAGTTTAATAATTCCTGATTCTGATTGGCCAGAGGCTTCACAACTGGTTCCCAGGCAAAGGAAGGCTGTAAAATCAGCAGGGCTTGGACCTTGAGGAATGTGATTTGAATGGTCCTGGGTTAGAGGCTAGATTGATGAATATGCTGTATACAGTATAGGACTTTGGAAGGGCCAAGTTCTCAGCATATCCTGGAACGGAAATAAAGAGGCTAGGTGATATTGAATAATCTACTAATCTTATCATAAGGAGCTAGCAGAGTGCCCATTCTCACTCTGCAGGCAGTCTGCACACACTGGAACAAATACTGTCTTCTGCTGCTCCGCTGAAGATACGAGAAACTCCTTCTACTTGGCGCCTTGCTCAAAGCCATTCAGAAGGACCACACCAAATCAGATGTCATTTCTTTCAAGAATGTAACATCTGCCCTTCTCAACCTGGTGAACAATGAGTTCAGTGGACTACAACATGAACGGCAAACACATCATGCCCTCTTGTGTCAGTCATACTTTTCCCTTGTCTTTGAGTTACAGCCATTTGTCTTCACCCAGTCCATCGGGTCTCCGAAGACAGTCCACATTTTTCCTCCCTCCTAGCTCCCAGATCAGCTGAACGAAACAATCAAGAATGAACCAAACAATCAAGACCAAACCAAACGATCAAGAACACCAAATACCTGATTCTGGTTTGTGGTGAGCTGGTATGGAGCAAAGATGTAGTCACCAAGGACTGGGCTGATAAACACTTAATGCTTTTCCACAGACAAAAAAATGGTTCTGTTTGGAACCAGGTGCCAACCAGGAACCGACCTGCATTTCCACCAATTTTTGTCTCAGCGCTCAGCACCATTGCATCATCATGGGTGGGTGTAGCTGAGTAGGTGGAGTTTAGAGAACACCAGCAACAGCAGATCACATTGTTTACTTACAAGCATTCATAAGCATTCACTTCCATATTTGTTTTGCACCGATAGATGCAAAACAAATATGTACACGTCCACACATGATTATATCATGGTTCCCATTTAGGGACTAACTATTTCTTGGTTCTCAATGCAAACCAGTTCTTTGGTTCAGAACCTGTTTTTATTTTGGTGACAACACGCAGAACCAAAAATAGGTTCTCTCAACAGGACCAGATCTCTGTTGGTGGAAAATGGACCACTGAGATACAGCAGTTTGAGGTACACCTCAGACACACATCAGAATTAGTGCATGAAACACAGCTGTACCCCCCCAAATGATGACATGATGCAAACACAGAGGCACGCCAACTGATGGATGACGGCTGCGAATAATTTGTAGGCGTGGGTGGGGAGCAAATCTGTCAGTGAGCAGGACAGCGTTTGAGAACCCCCCTGCCGGGTTATTCATAGCAGCTGTCAGCACCAGTCCCGGACCACACCACATGCTAATCGCTCACACTTTCAGGTAGAAGTCACCCTGTTGCATCACTGGCTTCTTCATGGCTGCCCAGGACCCGCGACCCACCATTATCTGCGCAATTGGCTCGTTTTTCACCTGTCGGGCCACAATAAACAGATGTAGGGCTCTCCCCTTGTCAAATGAAATTAAGGCTACCCCGTGCTTCTTCAGGGCAAAATCCGGCACAACTGAGCCCCTTCTAGGTTCCTTACTGGACACACTTGCTGTCACGGTGATCTACACAAAGTATCGATCGACTCGGTCTGTGATAGCCCGAGTAATAAACCGCTCTTCCCACTGGGATCTGCTTCTACTGCACGCCCTGTCGAATGAGCGTTCTTCTGCCTGTCTAGACTCTGCTCAGTAGACTACAGGTCACCTCTCTTGATGTAAAACTCACAGCCGAAGTGCCCAAATGAAGAAACCCAGGACAGCAGGAACACGGCCCCTGTGGACTGAGGCGGCTGCCTAAAAAAGACCAAAAGGCCACAGGCATCCAAGCAAAGGTACTTTTCTCCCTACTCCTCTCCAGAAAACACTACAGGTCCATCAGAACCAAAGCTTCAAGGCTCAGGAACAGCTTCTTTCCAAAAGTATCAAGAATGTCAAATACACACTGATAACTCACAGTATCATCCACTGCTACTTTAACCTCTGCATGTTGTTGTCCTACTTGTATGTTACTGTATATTGCTTGTATATTGTATATAATGTCTGTAAATTGTATGTGTGTTTCACTATTCTGTTCTGCGATTTATTATTCTTCATCATTATATGTTGTTTAAGTATACAGGGAGGTAAGCAAGTACTTCTTTTGTGGTTGTACTTGTACAAATGACAATAAAGCTTTTGAATTCTTGAATCCTTGATGTTGACATCAGAAAAAACACCGGTGCATTTTAGGTAAACTCCGCTCTACGTAGAATATAAGCCCAGAATATAAACGTCACTTCACAAGTAAGTGAGAATTTTTGGAAAGACCTTATCAGCAGTTCAGATGAGTGCTGCTTTTAGGTGTGCACTAAGTCAGCAGAATGAAACACATTTTCATCCCCTTTGCTGGGGCCGAAGTTCCAATTGCGATGCAATTCCGACACAATAGGCTGTAGCTAATTTGGCACGAGGCGGGGTTTTGTGGCAAGCAGTGCGTCCCCCACTCGGGCTTCCAGGAACAGTCCCGCCGTGCCCGGTGTCAGAATTAGCTGCTCGCTGTGCTGCGCACAGATGGCCTGTGCCTGCTCGCTGAAAATACCATCCATCCTGGTCCAAACTGAGTGACCTCTGCCTTAATCCTAATTAGGATCATCATTTGGGGGATTTTTCCAAGTGTGAGGAGGAAGAAAAAAAGAAACAGCGGTAACCAATAAACCGGAATGGCCTTAAGGATAAAACTGGTCTCTAACCAAAAATATCAGTTTGTACATTATATTTTGTGATGCAATAACTGATACCAGAAACAGGTGACCAATTTCACTAGCCATTTAAGGTTTTTACCTAAAATCCAACGCATTAATTACTAAGCCCCTCCTCTTAATATTCTCCCATTCAGCTACCCCTTCTTTCCTTGTGAAAGGTGCCAAAATATCCGCCCACTCAGGACAATGCAGGTTTGCGCGCCCCTGCATTTGGCAAAGGCGCTGATGCAGGCCCACCCCGGCCCCCACCAGGGCAGCAGTCTGTGGCGGGCAGGTACCATTGAAATCTCAGACAGTGGGGGTGGTCACCTGCGAGGTAAGAGCAGCTCAATTGCAGAAAAGAACAGTTGCAACACTGGGGTGAATCTCAGGCTGGGGGGGTCAGGCAGAGAGTGTGCCAGGGAACTTAATCCTCTCCGTTTCTTGTTCCAGTCTGTACTACACAATGAGAAACGCTGAGTAAGATCTGGGTGGCGTCACAGATCCGGAGGCCTGGGGATGAGTCTGCTGCAGGAACTCACAGGCATTTCATTCGCAGTCCAGACCTCGCTAATCCATCTCCGTAATAAACAACACGTCGACATCCAGGACTCGCTGACCAAGAAAACAACAACAACAGTGAAACAAATAAATAATAAAAAAAAGCTGTTTGGATGGGGGACAAGCAGCCTCTCGCAAATGGACCCTGTGCTGACCGGACCCAGACCCAGATGACCATAGGAAGCTCATGAACACCTACAAAATGGGCCACAGAGCAGCTGGCTGTGTGCTCACCCAGATCGTATCGGGCCCGGAACGCCAGCCCAGCAGAGAGGCTGACGCTCTCATTGTGTTTTGTCTGAGACTGCCCCCCCCCAACCATCACCGCCTGCTCCCCCATCCCGATCCAATCCCCCGTTGATTATCCTTTGTCTGCGCTCGCGAACAAATGACATTTTGTACGGACCTAATTAAAATGCTGTCGAGTTAGTTAGGCCCGCTCTCTCTGGCGGGCCCAGATCACCTTGGCCGTCAGAGCTGGGCCCTCAGCCTTGGGCCAGAATAACAATCGCCCTCGCACAGTCGCTCCTCGCAAACGCGCCAGGTGGCATGGAGCAAAGCTATTTAATCATTAGATAACAGCACAGTGAGGTGTCACATCCGTGTCACAGACCCGGAACGCAGCAGCTCCAGGAAATAAACACAAAACCGTGAGCGCTTTGGGGTGGGGCCTGGGCTCAACATGCAAGTCACATGACTTCCTGTCCATTTACACTCGTTTAAAACAGAGGTACTGTAAGACAGGACCGCCATGCAAAAGTGTATTTATTGAAAATGGGCCTTGTAGGGTGGCAGGGAGGACTACCCACAATCCAAATATCCGTCCTGCTGCGATATTGTAATTTCGAGATTGTTTTTAAAAGTTTCAAGAATGCCGCACCTGTTAAGATGTTTCTTGCGGGCGCCTCAGCACCACGGCGATTCTCCCTCACCCAGGGATGCTCTTAAATGATAATCCCAACCCGATATCATACGATAAGGTCACTGGAAATCATGCTGCATCATATAAGGACAGGAGCTGCAAGGAGGCTGCTTAGTATTAGCATAAACGTAGCATGTACTCCATGTCTAAGCTCTTTTCCGATTGCCAGAGAATGGCCATTTAATCTAAATATAAAAATAACGCGGTATATAGTTGTGTGTGGGCGGCTCAGTGGGTAGCAGTCTAGCTTCATCTCTCCTGTGCCCAGGCTGTGTCTGTGTGTCTGTGTGTGTGCGTGTGTGTGTGTGTGTGCGCGTCTGTCCACACGCTGTCCCGTGGGTCTGGCCCGCTTTCCTCCCACAGTCCAAAACCACGCAGTCAGGCGAAACGATGTTTCTAAAATTGTCCATTGTGAGCAAGTGCGCGCATATGTGTGTGCGTATGTGCGAGTCTGTGTGCCCCCCAAAGGGCTGGAATCCCATTCAAGGGGCTTCCTCTGCCTCGTGATCCTGTGTGCTTCCTGGGGTCGGCTCTGTACCCCTACAATGGGTCATCACGGTTATGCAAGATGGATGTGTTTATACATGCATGACACAGTGGTACGTATCCAAAAGAAAAAACCCTTCCAATTCACATCACAAAAGCCCCACAACATGTTTCCAATAAAAAGAATGCCAGTCAGTTCCAGAATTTAATTTAATTCAGTTCAATTCAATTCAATTCAATTCAATTCAATTCAATTCAATTCAATTCAATTCAAAAGCCATGTATTTTTCTTTTGTTGTTTTTCCTCCCTCAGTAACGAATTCTTGATCGAGAAAGCGTGCCTGTCTGTGGGGGTCGGGAGGTCACAGTTGACGCGGGACCACAGCAGCGTACGCAGGGTTAAAGATCAAACCCTCGGGCCCCATCACCGGCTTCCTCGACGACCCCGAACGGCAGAGGGCACGGGCATTGCAGGGGGTTGGGTTACCGCGACGTCAGCGACTTTCGCTGCTATGGGGAATCTGTTAAATACTGCTCTGTCGCTTCCTGGCATCCAGCTTCCTCAGCTTCGGAGCAAGAAAGCTTAAGTAAAGTCATTCAGTTACAGAATCATTTGTAAAATTCACAATATTACGAAAATTAACTAAGACCAATACTTTCAGAGCTGCTGTTTGTCTTTAAAAACAAAGTTAAAAAAAAAAAAAAAAAAAAAAAACACTTTCTCACAAAAATGAAAAGAGCGTGTGATGCCTCAGCTTAATGATGGTAGAGGCTGGATATCCCCAAGCCAGCAACTCCCCCCTGATAAATGAAAAAAACAAAAAAAAACAATAATCCACCAAACAGCCCCTCATCAGGCGAAATGTGACCACAAGCATTCCTCAGATTCAAACCGTCTGGACTGGCTGACTGGAAACCCAGGCCGGGAATGTCGCCTGGCCGACAGGTGGGGCAGAGCCAGAAATGATATAGGTCCACCGCCACCCCTGGCCGGCCCTGATAAGATGGGCCCCACCCTGATAAGTGCAAATTAAACCTCCTGCTGTTTGTGCGATTCCATGACTCGGGTCCCAGAGACGGCTCCGTGGGGAGAGGCGATTTGCCACACTTTCGACCACACTTTAACCTACATATCTGCCTCCACATCTGGGGCCTCGTGCACGATGGCGCGGGTAAGACGACACAGGAAGCCCAGCGATCCCCCGGCGCTCTCTGGCGCCTCCGGACGAGTGGAAACACTACCCCTGCTATCCTGCCCAGGGACATATGCAAGGAAACCCCGCCGTCTGCGGTGGGAAAGTCGAGGCGTGCGTCCTGGAGGCGGCAAAGGGAAACCGGAGAACGGCGGTTTGACCGATTCACACTCTCTTTCATGGTTCACATTTATTCAGCAACCGCTTTTTCTCCCCCAAAGTGACCTACGATAGAGAAAGTAGACAGTCCCTGGAGCAGGGGTATATACAGGGGTGGGGCGCAGGGGCACTGGTCCCAGCTAATTGGTTTCTAGAGTGCACCCTTCCTGTCACTCACTAATTCCATAAATATGATTGGCTAATGATGTGGTTAGTCCCTCTGTATGAATCTCTTCAAAAAGAACTCTAAAATCGCCCCTGTTGCAAAGTCATTAACAAACTGTTCCAGATCCAGCCAGAAGCAGGAAAAGATCATGCATTTCACTAGCCCCTCTGAGGTTCCTTGGGTCAGACTGTACACTGCCCCCCCCCCCAAGACCCACAAGAGAGCCCACACACATCAGTCCTGGCTAAAAGGCTTCCTTTTTGTGATCTTAAATGCTTTTGTGTTTAATACAATATCAATTATTTGCTGCTTCTGCACTGTACTCTGGTCATAATATTTCACGCAAAAACATGTGTGAGCCCTTTGTTCTGAAGTCTGACAGCTAGAACAGGGGCTACCCTCAGATCCTGTTTTCAAGGCACAGTGGGCTGTAAAAAACCCAGTTGTGCCAGATTCTCCACGCGTCCAAAACACTTTACGCAATGCCTGTCTGATAGGCTGTGCCTCTGTGCTGGTACCTGAATACGATTTCCCATACATGACAGCCAAATCCATGAGCAAAGAAGCATAAAATACACGCTAAGTACAAAATTTAAATAAAGTAGAACAAAATCTTAACTTTTTTACTCTTCAGCACAGAAGATTAGGTCAAGTGAGCAAATCAACTGATCTTCACAACAAATATTTCTAACTATCTACTTTAATTACTATGAAAACAATCAACATATAGAATACTATTTTATGATAGCCAAATGTGTTTTTCAGATATATGGAGAGCCCACTTTCTTTGTGCAACATTCCTGATCTTAAAGAGGCAGTTTACTCCAAAACTGAAAAAGATGTGTTTTAAAGGGGTCTATTGTATCTGTCAGTCTTCTCTCAAATATAATGGGACTGAATAGAATTCACTCTGTGAAAGAACTAAAAAAAAATAAGAAAAATGCAACCACACAGTGATTCACTGATAGTGAAAATGCGCAGTGATACAACTGATGTGTGGAGTTCGGTAGAAGAAAATAGTTCCTACTTTAAATCGTTCACTACAAAGACTGTGGTTTATCTTGAGTGACCGATCATGATTTCTGGTAAGACACATTGCTGTCGAATGTTTCAAATATATTTCTCGGCACTTTAAACACCACAGAAAGAATGTCAATCAGTCCCATTGCATTTGAGAGAAGCCCTCATTTCTGCGGCCGATATCGCCAAAACATGGCAACTCCCAGCAGAACAACCTTGAAGGACAGATAGCGCTAAAGCCCATCTAAAGCATCTTTCTTCAGTTTTGGGGTGCCCCTTTAATACAGTGATCAACATGACAATTGCCAGCTGGCGTATAAAAGTTTACATTTAATTTCCATCCTTAATCCACATGAAGCCAATAACATTCACCGGGAGATTATACATGGCGGTCATCTATTCCGCGCCTAAGCATTCCTGTGAATTTGCGACTCTCCTCGGCATTGCAGCTACAGGTCGAGTGGCTTTCTGAGGGACTCGGGTTCTTTGTTCTTCACGAGGGGGTCAAAAGAGAAGAAGCGTAAAACTGATGAAGGAAAAAAAAAACAACACTGATGAAAAAATAATGCATCTGCTACCGTCAGTTCAATCCCAACTTCGAAGCAGCCGTCACTGTGCCCCCCGGGATGAAATGCCACAGGTTTAAATGGGGTGGCAGCCTTTGTTTTCTTCAAGCCGTTCTGTTGTCTCGGCACGGTTCTGAAGGCACCGGAAAAAAAGCCTTGACAGCAGTAAACGTGTCACTGAGATGAACCACTGGTGTCTAATGTAAAAGTAAAGGAATAGCCCTTCACTCGCAATCTCCCCAGAAAACATCATTAAAAAAAATTATACTTTGTGCATAAATTCACAGTTCATCTCTCTGTATGTAAAGAGCTCTGGTAACGGGTGCAATGTATCAAGGTTCAGTGCGCTGTGACTATACGCCTGATTCTGCTACGTGACGTTAAGATTAATCTTTCCCGTTAATAACCGTTTCCAGCTATTACCCCATTAGTGGCCTTCCTCTTCCATGTGCTGTGTAAACATTTACCCTAGAAATCATCAAGCTGACTGCTCGCTGGAAACCAGGAGGAAGCCAGATAAGATAACAGTCACAGCTGAGTCAATTACACCGCATTTTAACCATCCTGGACGACTGTAAATATGCAAATTATACAAATTTCGACCAAGTGTTCCATCTATCGCTTCTTTGCACCTTCCTCGCTTGCTTGTCTGACGCCGGCTTGGTGACTTTTTTACGCAGCGTCCCTGTAAATCCACCCCCCAGGCCTCGGTACTAATTTGACCTGCCCGGTGACCTGGTAAGCAGACTGATATCACAGCCCGGCTGCACCAGCGTTCCCCAGGACTAAATCCCGCGACTCTGCCGTCAAAGTGATGTCAGATGACATCAGCTTCCCCATTTCTACTTTAAGTCCACGGCTCACAGACCTGCCAACGTCTGCAGGGAACCACAGTAACCAATTACATTTTTATTTATTTACTAGGCAGTCTCATCCAAAGCGGCGTACATTGTTAAGAAAGCAGGATCAGCCAGACCCAGCAGCAATTGGGGGACAAGGGCTTCGCTCAAAGGGCCTAATGGTGAAATCACTCTGCTGACCTTCTGATCACAACAGCTGTACCGTGCCCATACCTCACAGTGTTTCACAAATTCTCATTGTTCTGCCAGTCTCTCAAACAATGTGCCTTCCAGAACATTACTTGTCATTACAACTGATTTTCACAGCTAAACTGCAATCCACCTACATTCTTTCAATGGAAAAAGACATACATGCTCCTCAAACCTTGATGTCCAGTTACCTTTATTACATGATCTTGGGAGGTAAGAAGAGAAAAATATATATTAAACCTGATACCCATGTGACCAGCTATCCCGTTCAATATGTTGGTTCTGATTTCTGGAGGGTGTGAATGTTTAGTTTCTTTTTTTTTTTTAAAGAGCTTCAGGAAATAAAACTGCTGTTTTTATAAGTTATTAAATAACACCACAGAATCAATTAAAATTGACTTTCCTAGACGGGCGTGTTGTAAAACCAGCTCAGCTCCAAGAAATTAAAATCCCATGTTTTTCCAAACATACACAACCTTCCCTGACATTTGCCAGTAATCATCACAGTTTACATTATCCCAAACAATGGATTGCCAGATGTTCTGGTGTTAAGCTGCCCAATATCTGTCTGAGCACAAACGGCGCGCCTCGCGTTAATGAAGAACTGGCTGCACGCTAACATGGGGGGGCGGCGATTCTCGACTCCCAGCAGATGTTTCGTATTCAGTCAGTTTTGGAACGCTGATGAATTTTTTTTGCTATCAATTCCAAAAAGTGTCATAGAAATAGAATTACAGAGTAGGGTTCATTTTACTAACGTGACAGCTAATCGGCTGAATTGGCAGATGGGCAGTGGGTGGTAAGGGTTAGGAGTCTGTGCTTGCGATCAGAAGGTTGTTGGTTCCATCCTGTGGTTGATAGAGCAACGTCACAGTTTGGCCATTGTTGCAAAATGTTTGAGCGAAACTGGCAGACCATACTGTCTATTCTTACTGGCTGAAAGAACAAACATAAAGTAAACAAAGAAACGTTTCAAGGCTTACAGCGTCACAATTTGCCACTCTAGCTACCAAAAATGTCCAGCAGCGGCGAGTGTTTCTCCAAATGTGCCGAAGTGAGTCTCACGGAATCACAGTGTCCGGTAAAATGAAAGAGAAGTGTATTGCAAAAGTCCTGACATATGCCACACTGTTTGCCAAAAGAACCAAAGAAGAATTCCTCTTCTGTGGCCACAGAGCATTTTTCAGGCCAAGGGATCTCAACACTGATGGAAACAAACAGCTTTTTTTTGAGCAGATGAAAAAAAAAACTCAATTTTTTTAACCTGAGTACAGGGGCATATAAAAAGATACAACACGAAAAGAGAGACAGAAATGAAGGCGGTGAGAGGTGGTGAGACTCGGGTTTGTGTAGCGGCGATGTCGATGCCTTCAGAAATGTCCTGAACGCAAGCAGCTCATATTCTTAGAAGCTCTCGACCACAGTGGTGGCATCAGCCCAAATAAACAATGAAATATTAAGCAACGACAGCCCTCATTTTGTTCCCTCGATATAACTTGAACTCTGGACGACAACCAACACTTCTGACGTCAAGTTTAGGGAAAGGCTTTACCGTGTCATTGGCTGGAAGCACCGTGAACACCCCAAGTCTCACACATACAAAACCACTGCCAGTTTGTGCAAGAAACAGTTTGTTTTGCTCAATAAGAAATTACAAATCCAGGAAAAAAAGTCAAGAAATAGCTTTCTCTGTCCTGGGCCAAGTTGTGCATTGTGAATAGGACGTGATGCCCTGCAATGTTTTGGAATATTTCAGCCTGGGCAAACACGCTCTATACATCTGTGGCATATTTCTTCCAAAAAAATTTAGACAGACAGACAGATAGACAGACAGAGCTATTATATGTTAGGCATGTCTACATGCTTTTTCTATATGCACAGACACTAATTAAAATTGCATTCTCTAATCGAATTGTATTCCCTAAATAATTCAATTGCGGCTTCTAATTCAGTTGTGTTCTCTTGCCTTTGAGGACAGCAGGACTGATTTTAGGCGGCTATTAAGTAGCCCTCATAAATGAGGTGGTTGCATTTATTTCTGGCCAATCAGCGGAATCTTAGCTTAGCAACACTTGAGGTACCTGGACTAGGTACCTGTCAGGTGTTTGCTTGTTTCAAATATGTTCTCAGTCTCACTTGTGGAAGAAAAGCGTCTGTCAAATAAATACATGTAAATACAAAACCCTGTTTGCGTCTTTGAAAAGTTCTTCAAGCTCAAAATCCTTGTAGAGGCTCAGAGGATTCAACAAATCAAAAATAAGTTTAAAAAGGACACTATTTCTATTTAAAAAGGACACCCTTTGTTCTTGTTAAGTTGTTATGGCGATGCATTACAATAAAAACAAAATTTTACTGAGATAGCTATATTGTGAAAAACTTTGCATGTAAACACTATTATTTTGAACTATTCTTATTATCGGAACGCCTGAAATTATTTTGAAGGAATAAAAAGTACCAGTCGGACAAGACCGCAATCCTATTACTTCTGAATAATTTACTCGGCTGTAACTTAAAACACAACAAAGCATAAATTGTTTTCATGTGATTAAAAAGGGCCCTTGGGGCATCATAACTTCTGTCTTGTACCCCTCTTGGGCCGGTGGTAAGCCCAGATTTATGGTTGCGATGTGCTTGAGCTAAGATAGGTAATACAAAAGAAGACATAAAGTCCATTAGTGAACCGCATCCTTGACGGCCGAAACCCTATTACTGTTGGCTTAACGTAGACCAAGCGGATTCATTTTTCCCCGCATGTAAACAATAAGGTCACACACAGGAAATCGTTGAAACATCTCTCCAACTCAGTGATTTTCAAATCTTGTGGGATCTCTGGTCATTGCTGTTTTTTCCATTTTAACCCATAATCAGTGACACCACATGAGAATAAAAAATTATAAATATATTTTTTGAGACATTTTGTGCAGGTCACGTTGAGCCTTAGAATAACAGGAGTGCTAAAATGTAGTTATGTTAATAAAAATTGTGTTATTATAAGACTTTTACTGAGGAATAGTATTATATTAGGAAATGTGGTATTAATGTGTATTATATGTTCAACGGCTTGAACAATAGAGGAATTAATAAATGACTAAATTTAATGTACAAAATTGCATTTAGGTAACACTTTATAGTTGTGAAAAACGTGCAAATTGCTTGCTAGTCTATGCAAAATCTAGATCTTAATTTCTTCACTTCCCCAACAACCTTCAAAACTAAGTGATCAGTTTAAAACCATTCTGAACAGCTGACCCCCAAGACTGGGCTTGATAAATACAACCCTAAACTGATTAGGTAGAACCATTTCCAAAGATTATAATCCACATGGTGAATAAAGAGTACAGCATTTTGTGGGAAAATATCCAAAATCACTTGCAAGAGATCACTTGCAACCTAGAAAATGACTGTTTTACATTTTCTACTTAGAGACAAAACAATGCTGACTACTGTCACTGAGAGATATTTTAATTTTAATCTCAAACAGGGAAAAATATTCTAAAATATCATCAGACTACATTGCATAAAAATGATTATAATCCAGAAAAATGTTCACCCCTTTGATAAAGGCACAGCTGCATTTTCTAGCAGTATTTTAAGCGTGGTGGTCAGACACTATTTTGATCACGGGCCGTCTTACACATGGCCATGTTATTGACATTCCGAGAATGTGCATGTTTGCCATTCCTGACGCGGCTGCCTCTGCCTTTGCCCCTCCAAATCATCTCCCACTTGGCTGGTCAAGGGGGAAAAAAATATAATAAAAGCAAGTTCCGAGATCTTGGGGAAAACATGGAAAAATCTCAGAATTAAAAACTGGATTAGTGTACGACCCCTAATCTTTTGTTGGTCCATTTTTTTTTGGAAAAATTGCACCTCACGCCAATTGTTTCTTGCCAGTTTTTTATACGTCAAATTCTTCAGTTATTGAGTTAGTCACGTTAGTGAGTTCGTTATTGAGTTAGTAGTTAGTGAGTTATGTCACACCTGCGTTCAAGCCAGCAGCTGGTTAAACGATAGTTAGAAGCCGGCTTGTTAGTGACCAGCTATAAGGCATTCCATGGATATTCTGATCACTCCTGGACATGGATGGGGCTCCAGTGACTTCCACCCAAATCAGCTCAGCTGTTTCTAGACTCCGGACTATGCGAGTCACCAGGCATGTGCTCTGGAACTCGGTGTGTCAGCAACTTTCGTCGTAGACGAGGGCTGGCAGAGGGACCGAGAGGGACACTGGCGGAGAGGTCAGAGGCCAGCGACATCTTCATTTGCGAGATCTTAGCGTGGCTGCTCCACCCCGCTTCGGAACCTGACTGGCCGGTTACATAAAACCAGTGGCATTTTTTTACACCAAATCCACACTAAAAGGAACAGCTGCACAAACACTTTCAATTAACACTTGCTTTCGGCATGGCAAATAAAAAACGAATAAAACTGGGCGTCAAAGATGACTTTCAGCATCAAAGTAAGGGTTATGGGTTTTTTTTTCTTTTTGTTGCATTTATTAAAATGCCGTCTGGATGCCATAATGGTCCTGGAGTCCTTTCAGTGTTGGTCCCAGGCATTTATTCACAAGCTGTGTATATAGGTATGTGTGTGTGTTATCTATATATATTACGTTGTGGGGACATTTGGTCCTGTGTGATAAATACCTGTTATTCTGACGTGACGTGAGGAGTGAGGACCACTTTTTTTGATGCCCACAAGGGGAAACTTATACAAATCTGTAGCTGCAATCAAACTAAAAATGCCAATGAAAAACATGTTTCTTGTTTGGTTACTTAGGGTCAAGGTTAGGGCTGGGTAGGGGTTAAGGTTGTCATTGTTGGAATTAGAGATTTTCCAGTAGACATGAATGGATGGTCCCTGTGTGTGTGTGTGTGTGTGGGGGGGGGGGGGTTAGAAAGGTGGCCAGGAAGCGATCAAAACTTTCCCCAGAGTCTCCTGGGGAGACTTAAGGAAGTCCCATGCTGCCCCTCACGGATACAGGCTATAAACAATAGGCAATCCACTTCCTAAAAAACATCCGATCGATTGTTTTGTGATAAAAAAGGAAAAACGACAACTAAACCTGTTGTCAAAATTTCATAACACAAACGAATAAACCCACCCACCAATGCTGAAGTATGTGTGACTGTAATGATTATGCCAGTATTAATTAAGTGCGCTTACCAACATTCCCAGTTATGTTATATGCAGAGCAAATGCCTGGCTGTTGAGGCAGACATTGCAAAACTTACAGCAGCTGTTTTCCAGATTCCCAACCGAACCGCATCCCATCTCTATTTGGTTATGAGAGATACTCAAGAAGATTTTTTCCAACCCATCCATTTGCCCTGACACACTCAACCTATTACATACCTTCAAAATACCGCGAATAAAAGCCACGCATAGGCGAGGACAGAGGCTGCCGACACTCAGCTGTGACTTACTCTGCACCGAAAAGGCATCTGTAGTACACGGTCCCCAGGATCACCTCCAGATTTAAGTTCATTTATTTTGGTCGTAAACCTTATGGGGTCAGGTGTTTTTCCTGCTTCTTAAAAATCAGTAAGATTGCTTTTAATAGCTGCCAAGATGGGCTGGTAATGAGGTTTCATTGCACTGGAGTCTCTACCCTGCTTATTGTCAAACATCCACCCTGAGATTTTCTCTATAGAGGATTTTAACAGCGATCCTACATACTGTGTGTCCTGTCTTATCCTGCTGCCAGGTAGGCCTACTTTTGGCCTAGGATGGGGTAAATTTTTTTCCCCACCTTGGTAACAACTCTCCTTCTCTTACTGGATGCGTTTACTTAAGACTGTACTTTAAAAACCAGCTGCTTGGTTATTTTGTGTCTGCGCTCGAAAGCCGCCAGCCAGCAGCGTTTGTCGAGTGTTTTTCCGTCTTTGTCCAGCTGTGACGGAAAACAGATAGAAATACCAAAGGTGGGATTGTGATATATCTGCAATCAAACAACTCATTTTAACGATATAGAGATTTCATATGCGAAGCAAACATTCAATATTTGAAAAAAAAAAAAGGACATAAAAAAACCAAAAGCAGACATATTGCTCCTCACATGACAGTAACTAGGAAACAGCTGTGCTAAAAATATCACAGCAACAAGACCGCTTTTTCAGTAAACCGATTCAAATATGTGGCGGATCAAACCGACCGATGACATTGCCGTTTCTCTTGATTTCTCTGGTTTTATATAAAGCTGGCGAATCAACCCCATAACAGGCGAAACAGACAGAACTATCACATTTATAGCTATTACGCAAGATCACCTCCATGACCTAAAATTTAAATTAAAAATGCTTCTCGACAACAAAGAGTGTAGGCTAATATATTCTATATCATAACTTGATCTATATAACGTTGCCCTTAATTAAACTGTTAGGCCTATAGTTACAGTACTACACATATATAGGCCAAATAACAGGTAGCTTATAGACTATACTTGTTATTGAAAATTATTTAAATTATTATTGAAAATCTAAACAATCTCACCCTCCCGTTTTATGTAAAATACTATTTCCTAATTTACAGCACTGAAAATTAGGCAAATCCCTTACAAATTTGTGATCACACTGTCATAACAGCCAGCTATATTAGACCAAATCAATCACTTTTGTCTTAAAAGTGGGGAGGGAGGGGGTGCTAATGAAATATAAAGAAAACCATCCTTCGCTAATGAAAGCCTTATTTTTTTGTCTTATTCTACTTATTTGTCCTTGTATCTTTACTTTTAGATATTTAGTTGCATGTTTAGTTTTGCTTGTCATAACACCACCGGCATCAATAAATATTCCTTGTACTTCTTTGTGCTTGGCGAATAAAAAACAAGATTCAGATTCAGGGAGCAGAGGATTCAGGCGGCGGATCAGTGCGCTTGAATGATCAGAGGGGCCGCCAGCACCCCGGCTGCCCATCCCGGCCGCCCGCTCGCTGCCGCTCTGCGTCCCTTTGTTCCCCCGGGTCCCCTTTCGCGGCTTCGGGCTCAAGGACAAACGCGCAACACTCCGCTCCCCTCTAATTAGGCGAAATATATACGTTATTAAACCTATTAAATTTTCAACCACTCTTTTTGCTCGCCAGAGCGATAACTGCAGCCATAAGGAGCAGCTTCGTAATGCACTTATTTTGTCAAACTTTATTTACCTTCAGAAGCGACTTCCTTAACGGTTTGGGACTAACCACTAATTCCTCGGACTTACTGAAAATGCAGTCACCCTAATCAATTAACGAAAGCAGCTGCGAATCTCTGCCAAGTCGATACATCGCTATTAATTGTCGATCTTGCCGACAGATCAAAGGCAGGATGCCGTCGGTTGTGCATAAATCAGTACCAGTAAGTCGCTGGTTAGTTAAGCTAGCGGAGATGGGGACCCCATAACTTAATCACGAAAACAATATGCAGAAAAAGGATAAGCATGCACTCAGTTTGCCTTAAAAAGTACGTCAACGTCTTTTAATACACGATTATAGTGATGCATCGCAGGTTCTTTCCCGCTGAGTTTAATCTAGCCCTCGAAAAACATTCCGTTATCTCTACCATTAAAATCAAGAGCTTGTCTCGTCTTGTTCCAGAGTTATTTAAATCTTTCGCGACCTTTCTGCAATACACCGAAAACACGTAATGACAGTGGATAATTAATACAATGATTTTATGTTAAGCAAGCGATATTATTTGCAAAAGTAAAACTTTTACACGCGTTTTAAATAAGACAAAAGAACAGACTCATCTTCAGCACCGATTGTGCAAAATGTAATTTAATTTTTAATGGTTCTTGAAAACATCTAGTCATCGCTGATATTCACCCGCTATGTGAAAACACATAGTCACCTTAAGTAAATGTGATATTTAGACTATAGTCCGAAGAAGGATTTAAGCAAGAGCAGATACGTTGCTTGTTGGCTTTCTGGGCTGGAACCGTTCAGAGTGTAAATACTTGAAAATAACGTTCGTTCGCTGGAATTAAGTGCAGGCAAAAAACTAACAAACATTGCTTAATACGATCACTGTTTTTATCTGCTCATTTCTTTTCTTATTTTCGGCGTGGCTCTATTGCTTTTTCAATTACAGTCTGAGCATCCCACATTTTACCGTTAGCTAGCTAAGTTGGTTCAGACGCCGTCCCTCCCCTAAACCAACAAGATTAAGCCGCTCGAAATGTAATAAAACATAAAGCACAACAGTCGGCCTCTGTCAGGTAATAAAAGCAGAAAAGGCGTAAAAATCGAAGCAGTGCCTGGACTTACAGTGTGTACACAGGAGGACCATAAAGGAGACCAGCGCTGCTTTCGCCATCTTGGAGTCGATGAATGCTCCAGTTTGGTGGTACATGCGCAAAATACGGCGTTTTGAGGGGATGGGGTGGACCGGCTGGAAAGAGAGAGGGGCGCGGGCGGCTCCTGTTGTATCGAGTTGCCATGACGACGCAAAGCATCACTTTGTCGGAAATAATCGTAATGTATTTAGTAAATCGTTTTGTTTTTTTTTTTTGTTTTTTTTTTTTTTTTTTAGGAAAATCTCGTTATCCCCGTCCAGGTTTATTTTGTGAGATGCAAGAGCATTTGTCATCCTAATATTAGTGCTTTGTAGAAGCTTATTTAAAGCACTTTCCACTCAACCCCCAAATTTCAAGTTCGCTTTGATCCTTCAATGTAGAAATCAATCGAAGATGATTATTATTATTATTACTACTAGGACTAGTACTGCGACTAATATTGTTACTGCTACCGCTTTTTTAAATGCTGTGTATATGCTTTGTGATGCGCTATTTTAAGACATCTTTCATAATAACTACCTACTGTATTTCTCTATAACGTATATCTCGCTATTGCTTTCAGAAATTAGGACTTTTTTTTCCAGAATTATGGTTTGGCTTCTAAACAAAGATGCTTAGAAGATTAATTTAGTATTTACTAATTCAATATTCTGAACCTTTCGGCTATTTCTGTACTAATTGGATTACAATTTCGATTGTACCCGTACTAATTATAATTGTATAAAATGAAGAAACGAAACATTTAAACAGAGACCTTATAGGTTTAAAACGGCATACATATTGCACAAACATAAGAAATGTACTTCATATAAATTCATGAGCCGTCACGTGATACTCGATCAGGTCTGGTTTCTCAGTCACCTCAGCGCCGTGAAAATGTGCTAATTAAAATTTTAGGATGCTCAAAGAAACTGCTAATTCCCCGTGGCAGCTAGCTGTATTTGCAGGCTTTTCGGCTCATTTTAATCTTAGTATATAACTTGTATCAGTGTCAAAGCTTTCAGAAAATGCTCCTCTTTTTTTGGTTTCTTGAATTTGTGTTGCCTTCAGATTTCTATGTTTTTGGCAAGTAAAATATTTTAGAACTACGCCATGGATAAGATGAAGTAATGCGTCTTTTAAAATATAACATGGGGAAAACTCACACTAACTGACTGTATAATAGTGTTGGACTCTTTGAAAAAGTTTATGACCGGTATTTATAATCAGCACGGTATCTGTAACTTAAACTTGCTCAGTACTGGCAATTGGAAAACTTAGGCTTCAAAACCTAAGAATACAATTTGAATATTAACAAGGTCAGCTGCAACATTAACAAATCTTGTATAATTTCCTACATTTTTATGGCGGTGAAATGGTGATGAGCCGTCCGGAGCTGCTGGTTTAAAATTTACTGAAAATGAAAATTTACTTAAAATTGAATACTGCCCTGGGAGCTGGGACGCGCTGCGTGGCTTGTTGTGTTTGCGGACCTCCGCGGAGTGAGTGTTGGAAATAATATTCAGCTGCCTCTCACTCTCACTTAATGCTTTATAGGCAACTGGGTTGAAAGATGGGGGTAAAAACTATGAAAGCTGGGCTTTCGTCAACTTGCTCTTGGCAGCTGCTTCTAAGAACACATTTTACCTAAATAGTTCACCTCTGTTCACAAAAATAAAAAGGCATTTACAGGCGTTTTAAAAGGAGACAAAAGAACAGACTAACGTTGAGCATCGACTATGTAAAACGTAATTTATTTAAAAAACGGTTCCTGTAAACGTCGAGTCATGTGGTTTATCCTAGGTACACGAACGATGGGAAACGACATAGGCCTATGTTGCTTGTTACATTTCTGGCCTGAAAAGTGTAAATAGGCCTACTGGATAATAACGTCTGTGTACTGGAATTAAGCATAAAGGGAAAAAAAAGCTCCCTCCCATCCCTGTTGCGTTTCTCTTTTTATTCTTTTGTATTAAGGTGTAGCTTTGACAATTACTCATGGAGCGTCTAGCATTTTACCGTCAGCTAGCTACGTTAGTTCGGAGGCCGCTTCTCCCTTAAAGCTACATGAATTCGATCGTAATGCAATAAAACACATAATCCACACTGCAATACAGGCACAAAAGGCGTAAAAAAAAGCATAGCATTGACTTTTCGCGTGAAAACAAGAGGATCGGCGCCATTCTGAATACATAGTTACCTCTATTTTTAATAGGACAAGAAGCCTGTGTTTATAAGTCAAGTATTCTAAGTAAACTTAATAAACCCTGTCTGTTCTGACCCGATGAGGAGATCCAACACCACAAGAAATTACTTTTTTTTTTTATCGTGGTGTAAAACTTTGATTTATGTGTTTTCTTTGCTCTGAAGCACATTTGGCTTAGTACTACACTCTGTGAGAGTATATAAGTTTTTATAAACGCAATTCCATTCTTTTGGGTCAGCAGTACAAAGTCAGGAGAAGGACATTCAAAAGCAATAAAATGTTACAATTTTTTTTTTTTTTAATATATTATGCATTGTGATGTTCATATTGTGCATGTTGTCAAATTAAATGTTTATTCCTGTTAATCATTGTTTAGTTTCTACAGGGAACATGTCAGATTTGTAGCTTGAACTATACAGTTTGGCATTTTTTTTCATTCTTGCCTTTTTTGGTAGATCCTACACACACACACACACACACACACACACACATATATATATATATATATATATATATATATATAAAGGGTGGATTGAATGTGATGACATGAGGAGTTTAACTGAGATAACTGAAAGAGTAGTAGACCGATATCACCATTTAAGCAGCGCTTTTGTGTTCTGCCTGGTGTTGGGGTAACTCTCCACACGAGAGTTTATCTGGCAAACACCAAAGACAGGCATATCATGCCAGTGTATTTTTACCACTGAAGTTTCATGTTTCATATATAGAGTTTACAAGACGAGAAAACACAGTGCCCACCCCATGAAGTCATGAGTTAATACGCTAGAAGATATTTACTGAAAAAGCAATTACGGGGATTAAAATTAAATCATGATGCAGTGGGCTCATCACGTTACTGCTAATTTCGGCTCCCCTTCAGAACCTGTTTACAATGAAATTGATGAATATTAAAAGTAGTATTGTGGATTATTATCGGATTGGATTATATGTATTTGATAATGTGCCGAGATTGATCTCATTCCACCTCAGGTGTATCTCATGTAACTCTTCTATGTTGTGAATCTCATGTAAGTCACCGATGGTTCTATCGTTAATTAAGGTGACACTCCAAATGACCCGTAGGCCCTTGTCAAACCAGGGGCGTGCATTAGAAGGCCAGACTTTTTGGTTAGCTAGATAACTTGTCAGATTTAAAGTACCCCAGTTTAAACTGACTTTATCTTTGTTCACTTAAATTTAGCCCAGACAACTTTACCGCTGAGTAGTTATCTTACTAACCCAAAAATCCAGCTTCGTGATACTGGCCCCTGACGTACCTCAACTGCAATCCCCAGAACCTTAGCTGAAACCATGAATCAAGGAAAAGAAAAAAGAACAGGCTGTCAGATAATGTACACTCTCTTATTTTTGTTTGTTAATGTAACACATTGCTTTGGGGGTGGTGTGCGGCTCACTGGATTAGGACAGTGTGCCTGCAGTGAGGAGGTTACCAGATTAAATCCCAGAGTCAGCAGAGTGATCTCACCATTAGGCCCCTGAGCAAAGCCCTTGTCCCTCAGTTGTTACAGGGATTGTTTGACCCTGGTTCATCAGAAAAAAAATGCATGTCACTTTGGATAAAAGCGTCTGCTAACCAAAGAACAAAAAAGTGCACTTTTTAATTATGCTTACGTCACGTCAGTGGCGGTTTGTATGAAAGACAGAGGTAGTACAGTACTGATTGAAAAGCCTAATCTGGCAGAATTGTGAGTGTAAACTCATCCCAGCGATGACAGGAAATGCCTGCAAGCTCATCAATATGAGGCCTTCAGGTGAGAATATTGCTGCTGTTTGGTTCAGGTTCCACCTCAGAGTCGTCCCAGGGGTCTATAGCTCTTTTGGCATCTAGCTGACCTCCGCTAAATCACAGTTCTCTGCGAGAAGCTGTAACATTAAAGCAGAGACAGACAGCTAATAGGGCACAGCTTCAGATGTCACAATACAATAACTATTTTAGTTTTCTTGGTATCCTTCACCGTATTAATTATTTATTCACTTCATTTCTGTTCTCTTTTGAATTATAAACAAAATGCTAGTGAATGTCCTGGTGATTTGACCCAAGTTATAAAGAGGCTTACGAAGCTCTCCCTAACTTGTTCCAGGAAAGCAAGGTCTCCTCTCATAAGGCAGTATGTTCTTGGTTAACCTATCCACCCAGGGGCGATTCTCTGATTTTTTTAAGGCGGGGAGGCATATAAATGGGGCCATAATTCACACAGACGGGTCAACGTCTTCATTAGCCGATGATATATTTTGAACCGGTGAGTAACAGGAGAGGAGGCACTCTGGGGGCCAATCAGCTTTCACCTTGGGCCAGTGCCCCTGTGGCCCCGCCCCTGTGTATGTACACTTCTGTATGCACCTAGAACCAATACAAAAACCAGGAATGCATCTACTGTCACACTCTGTACTGATCAAAGTAACCCTCTTTGGGAAACTAACCCCCCCACGCAGAATCGCTAATGAGTATATTTTTAAATGACCATTGGAGGTATAATCCTGTCTGCACGGCCTCCTAATTATCCAAAGAATCCATCTGTTGAACAGTGTCAGTTGGGAGCAGCACAATCTGGAGGTTATCCACAGTTTTCTGCTGATTCAGAGCTACCTCTTTATATAATTAGCTTGGACTGTGTCCGGAAATATCCACAGCTCCTATAAGAGCCCATTCTACCGCCCTGTCCATTGCTGGGCCCAACTCGCTTATGAAATACCGTCTCCCGACTTCAGGTTCCATTTTTGGCTGTGTCTTTCCCTCTCTCTCATGGGACAAGCACCGAGCAAAAGCCAACAAATATGAAATTGCCAGGAAGTATCCTAACATCAGTCTCCCAGTGGGGAGAAGACATAGTTAATGTTTACTGCTTTAGATAATGACCTTGTTATCATCATGGAGTGTTCCAGTGAGATATGTGTCTGTAGATGGATATTTGTGATATTTATGATTGCTAAGAGTTGCAGCACTTTCAATTTATCCACTATGACGGTGTGTGTGTGTACGTACATATATATACTTTTATAGTGTGTGTGTGTGTGTGTGTGTGTATTAGATTGTTCCTGGACACCAGGGCTATATTTGAGACCCATTTAAAAAGCGGTGCACTTAAGAGAAGACATCCACCACATTTATTGTTCCCTTGAAGTCTTCCAAACTGCTTTATTCATTCCACTTTTAGAACAATTTGGTATTCCATCACGACAGAGTTACCTTGTGAATGTTTCAAAGGATCTGTCTTGTCCAAAGTCTCCCCTGAGTGTCCGGCATGTCACAGGCTATTACATACAGTGGTTTCATGGTGAATTCCATCTGCCCGAGTTGTGCTGGGCGGGCCCGTGGCTCAGCAGACTAGGCCATGGATCCTGGGATCAGAAAGTCGCTGGTGGCTGGTGGCTGGTGATGTCACTGTTGGGCCCTTGAGCAAGGTCCACGCCCCCCATTGTTCCAGAGACTGGTTGAAATGAAATGTAATGTCAATGCTGTTTAAAGATGCCATCAGCCTGACTACTAAAGTTCTGTTTATCAAAGACATGCAGTTATGCTAATTAGCATCTCTGAAATTCCAGTTGTGTGTGACACAGACTGGCGTCCCACCCCAGGCGTGCCCCTGCCTTATGCCCGATGCACCTGCTCTCTGACCAGGATAAGTGGTCAGAGGATGGATGGATGCATAGCATGGCTGTTGTAACAGGTGTGTGTAAGTACTTCAGTGTGTTTTCAGATGGACTAGTTGATGCCATCCATACATTCTTCTTCCAGCCATTTTTGCTGGACAGGGTCTCGCGGTTGCTGGAAGCCTTTTCCAGGCAACACCGGTCACAAGGCAAAGGAGCACCCTGTATGGAAATCTCGTGAGTCAGAAATTCAGGGAGACTGGCTGCAGGGCGCTATGTGTTGGTTGCATAACTGAAGTGTGAATCCAAAGTTCTTGATGAGAACCAGCTTTGAACGTGACACAGCAAGGAGGGACTGTCACCGGGCCGGTGGCCGGTGGGAACAAGGCGCTCTTCTGGAACTAGTGACGCAGCCAGGATGGCGATCCCTGTCAGGCAGCATCTCACTTCCAATTAGAAAATGGGTGCTGACAGATCCCGCACAACGGACACATGCCAGCAGAGTGTGTTGCCAACTTGTGGCCAATACCCCTGGTCTCTCTTGGTGGGGCGGGGTGGGATGAGGATAGTGCACAAGTCACATCAACAATGAATAGAGGCAGGACACAGGTAACCATCTCACTGCCTCATCTGACAGCACTTCCAAAGAACTACATTAGGCTGGCAGCCCATCACTGCCTGTTCCCTTAGGTTGTCTGGGTCATAGTAACCATATGCTCTCCTTGGTTTTACGTGACCAAATTAAGGCGGGATTAGCAGCAGCTGATTCGCCCGAAATCTAGGCTATGGGTTATTGGGAAGTGCAAAGACTTATGGGTAGTACCATCCATGGACAACAGAAGAGCTTTCTAAAACCTCTTACATTTTTATAGCTCTTGATGCGAATGAGAATTGAAAGATTTTTAAAAGTACTACTACTAAAGAAAAGAAAGGTAATCTTTATCCCTTCTGCTCCTCTCGTTTTAGCAGAAGGGACAGATTGCGGCATAAAGTGTCTGTTTTCTCAGCAGCTGGATTTCAAAATTCCCCCCCCCCCCCCGCCTTTTTAGTGCTGTAGGCAGGCTCTGACAGTAAGCGCTAACTGTGGGGGTACAACACACAGGAGTGTTTTGATAGGTATCCTCCCGTTACGCATCACCGCTCAACTCCGCCGCGCTATCAGCGGGCGTGGACTCCTGTTCATGCTCCCGATAAGTGTGAGGGAGCTTCCCCCGCTGACACTGTCAGACGTCTCCTCCCGGTCCTTCCTTACTTTCGGGAATTAGTCGCGAGTGGATTATCAGTCGGCATAATCCGCTGAGCCCTGCCTATCTTGGAATGCACCGTAACGGTAAGAGATCATCTCTTGGAGGCGTGGCCTCAGCCCACCCCCGGCACGCACACGCTCTTCCCACCTGTCCGCCGCGGCCCCGCCAGTGCTGAGCGAGTGGCAGCCCTCCTGGTCACAGCTGTCACTGTCCCCGGCATGCCAGGCACGCGTGGGCTTCGCTGGGAGAGGGGAGAGGCATCTGTGCCCAGCAGCGGCCGTCGAGGCCTTTCCCCAGCCCTAATCCTGCATTTTTCTCATCCTCCATGGTGAATACTGGACCAAATGATGCACCACCGACATCTGCCAGCGAGCAGATTCCCAGCCGCGAGGGGGAAGTTTGCAGGAGAGGAATCGCAAGGTCTTGTCGCCCCATAGGCCTCCTCCCTGCCCCAGATCTCGCGGCCACTGACGCGCCAGATCCTCAAAGCAGATAGGAGCCGCCGTGCTTCTAGCGAATTCCACAGCTGTGCAGTACACCGTGCATGGAGTTTTTATCGTACTCTTAGCCACACAGATATAATCCGGAGGTAAAAGCGGCCAAATATTTCATCCTGTGGGGACAGGGAATTCTGAGATTTATACGTAAACATACATCAGGTTTACTTCCTGTGTGGATCTACTCCCCTCCCTGTATACTTCTAATAGAGGTAGGAATTAAACAAAGTAGGAATTAAGCAAAGTGGAAATAAAACTAAGTGGGAATTAAAGTAGGAAGTAAACAAAGTGGGAATTAAAAATGGTTTGATCCTATATCATACCCAGGGCCAGTTCCAGGCAGATGCCGACAGTCCGTTCAGCACAAGGGGGCCCAGACAAAGTCATGAAAAGATATATATTATATACATAGCTGGATCTAGTTATAGACAGAGTAGGCAGCTGCCTGGGGCCTCCGAATTACCTGCACTGTGAAGGAAGTGAAATCATCATCAGTTTTACTGGTAGGGGGGCCTCCCAAGTAAAGCTTTGCCTAGGGCCCCCGAAAAGGTGGATATGGCCCAGATTTAACCACAAGCTTTAGCAGCTGATAAGGAAAGCAGCCCAGTTCACATTGGCTGAGATCAATTGATAAGGCTGCCTGGTTTCAAACAGAACATCTCAATGCCTTCACAAAGATGAAAATATAGTACATTACACATATTGCTAATAATTAAAGACCTCTTTTTACACATTCTCCTCTTTAGATACAGTATATAGTACTACGAATTGGGAACAAAGACTATAAAGTCTTATGTTATGCTCCTCTTGGCATTGCCTAAAGGGTGTAATGGGTTTTGGGAATTTTTCCATAGAATCAGAATCACTTATCACCAAGTACTTCAACATTTAAGGAGTTTCTTTTTTTTGGGTGTCATGCAAGGCAAGCAAGGATAATCAAGACAATCAACATAAATTATGTACATAAAGTAATATAAACAATACAGACTGTAGAACTAAGGTGTTGGAATCATATTACACATAAATAATGTGTTTCACACCAGGTTAAGTATATCATATAAACTGAATTGGCAAAATGGCAACATAAACTGGAGTTACAGTCCTGGCTCTGGATACTGCAGAAGCTGAACCGCACAGGAGAGCTGCATTCGGACGCATGGATCTATAGCCCTGGTCTTAAGGCGCCTGTGTTTTGTCTCCCTTTGAAGTTAAACCAACTGTGGCTGGAATTACCATGAGCCACTGTCAATCACAGGTATATCTCTCCTTCTATTTGTTGCTCTACTGGTTGCCTTGCTTTCAACCAGCCAGTAATTGACAGCACGCAGTGATTGACAACACTCAGTAATCCCAACTTTGGCCTGTTAAGAGGCCTGGTCCCAATACAGAAGGTAAAATGACCTTAATTAGAATAATAATTAGTTTGACTGGACGCTTGGCTGATTTGACAGAATGAAAACTGTATATAAGTTAGCCCACGATGAGCGTCCGTGATAATTCTAAGAGTGACAGCGCCACCTTAACAACTTGGACAAGAAAGCGAGGGACAAGGAAATAGCCATTAAATTCACACTATTACAGGTGGAGTGTATTATGTACTATACAGGACGTCTAAATTGGCTCAGAGTATCTTATTTTCTGTTATCTTTTATTGTTTTTCTGTTTGCTGCCGTAATTACCATCAAGGGATTAGTAAAGTATGCCAGTAAAGTAGACCCAAATATCCATCCATCCATCCATCCATCCATCATCCAGCCAGTTATCTTGACAGAGCCATGAGGAGCCTGCAGCCTATCCCAGCACAAGGCAGAGGTACACCCTGGACGGGATGGAGTTTAATCTCCTGTTTCATGTCTTTTTGGACTAAACATACAGTTCACACCTTTATTTGTGCTGCTGGTGTCTTTTATTCAAACCCAAGGATGAATATTTTACCATAACAAACTGCACTATCTATTGCAGATATTCCAGATAATTACAGTAATTGACATAACAGAAAGAAAAGACTTCAAACGGCTCGGGGAACCTGAGGTGTAAAGTCGGGTACATGCATGTAAAGTCGGGTACATGCATATAAAGTCGGGTACATGCATGTAAAGTCGGGTACATGCAGGACGGGGTCCATGATCTGGTGTGGTAGAAAAATCCATGATTATGCAAATCCAATGCAGATTCAATCAGTAATTACCAATGAAACTTATGATAACATTGTTGATTCATATATGATGATGTAATGATTGAATTATGATTTGATACATTTAATTTGCTAGACATATAATATAAGCTTGCATTTAGATTATAGGCTTTCATCTAGGTAAAGGGAACTAACATGTTTTGGCACAAAGAGCTTGTTTTTGTAAAAGGTCAAGGTACTGCCTTGATTCAACTTGATTCAGGTAAGGCTACTGTAGTACAGTTGTAAGAAAATTGTCTAAATATGGAGTCAAGAGTCAGGAAAAGAGAACTAAAGGAACGAATAGAGAAGTGATCCAAACGTGTTTTGAAGGAGATGATGCAATCACAAAAGTGATCATGAAAAGGTCAAATTGTTTTTACCTGATAATGTATTGGGGCTCAACAGAACTAACTGTTGTCTGAGGATATCAGACCCCTCCCCAAATTGGCTGTAAACTGTCGCTTTTTGGGCTATAAAAGATGGATGCACTTGCTGTTCGGGGAACAGATCACAAGACGCATGAAAGATTGCTGAGTGCCTGTTCCCCAAGGCCTTGTGAAAGAAATAAAGTTTTGTCAGACTCTTAAATTAATCGACTTCTTCTAAATTCCTACCACACTGGCGCATACAGTACAGCACAGTCCAGAGCAATTTATTCACCTGAAAACAGGGGGAAACAGCCGGATGGACCAGTTCAGTAAAAAATGAACTAAACTGAGGTGATAAGGTGCATTTTTAGCTGCTGGGAGTCTTTATATTACCAGTAACACAGGCCCAGCATCCTAACCTGCTGACCCACACACCACCACCAACGTAGCACAGGAAAAAATAGCTGTCCCACTATATACATCATCAAGCTCAGTGAATTATCTACGGTTTTGCTCTCTTGTTGTTATGATTTAGACTCTCATCAGTAATAGCTACCACAGAAGTATTACTCAAGGCTTCGAAGGAAAATGATGACATTCAAATAGCGGAGGTAGATAATCACTTTTTTGGTAAGTGATTGTAGAAGTTGCAGGGATTGGAATTATTGTTTACATTTTAATGGGATTGAAAATTTACTGCCACCTTATATTGGGAAAACATTTGGAAGTCGGATGGATAGATGAGTGATATTTTCTGTATATAGTATATGAATAATCAAAGATGGATGAGCAAAAGACTTCAAAACAAAGTCATAAATGATAACACTCATTTTACACTGCTGCCCTAAAAATAAAAATTCCACAGCCTGGGATGTGTGAAAGATATAGAGTATTTAAAGACATTAATATACTTAAAAGTGTCCCATAAAATAAAATTGCAATTACATCATTGTGGGGGATGTCAAGTAGTCTGCATTTCTAACATAGGCTTAGGGGGAATAGATTACAGCGTTGTTGCGACAGCAACTGCGCTATGCTTTCTGACGGTTGGAAAGGGAACAGCAAAAATATTGAAAAACTAAGCTTAAGTTCTATCCATCCATCCATCCATTTTCCAAGCCGCTTATCCTACTGGGTCGCGGGGGGTCCGGAGCCTATCCCGGAAGCAA
>JAODLC010000042.1:20406739-20419834 GCA_026781145.1 Hippopotamyrus pictus | reverse complement strand
AAGCAACGGGCACGAGGCAGGGAACAACCCTGGACAGGGGGCCAGCCCATCGCAGGACACACTCACACACCATTCACACACACACGCACAGCTTAAGTTCTAATGATAGTTAAAAAGTCATTTCTGTACAAGGATATTCTGCTAGGCTATGCTATTTACGTGAAACGTGGTGCATTCCTCGTGCTTTGGCTGGCGATCAGCGAACTCTTGTTCCAGCTTCTCTGGTGGTCTTTCTGGCTCTCAGTCATTTGTTGTTTACTGTAATTCCTTAGGCCGCCAAATATGTCATCTAAGCAAGAAAAAAAGACCGCTGTCCATTTGCGTGGTGCAGACCAAAGCCTCAGATTGGCTTTACGGGAGCAGTAGGGACATCTGAGCCAACCAGCCTGGGAGATTCCCGGGGGAAGACGAATTAAACCGTTTGGGACCATGATACGAAACACATTCACTAATGAAACTGTTTAACAGCCAAATGCTTCACAGTGTTTCGTGACTTGGCACTTAATAAGACCCTCACCGTTATCTAGTGGGCTAAAGGTGTGAAGGTAAAAAGTCAATTTCAAGAGGCTGCCTCGCTTTTTTCTGAATACAATCTTAAATTAGATGGCTTAATTTATTTCATGTGGCTTCATTATCATCCTGTCTATTAATTAGTTCCTGAGGCACACTATCAAGCTGCTTGTTAATCGGTCTAATCCCCCCCATAATTCTAATTGCGTATTTCTGTTTCTCCGCCCTTTGGCACACGTACAGATCCATATTTGCGGAAAACGGCTGACGTACAGGTAGGCAAAACTCGCTAGTGATTGATAACTGAGGTTTTTAATTAAAAAAAAATAACAATAAAAATAGCTTTATTGTTTGTATTCATGCACAGCCGTTCATATTTCCTTTATCTTTATCCAACATTCCAGGTAACTCTATTTTTAAAACAAAGGGCGATCTTCGGGACTTCCATCCATCCATCCATTTTCTATAGCCGCTTGTCTTCCTGTGCAGGGTCGCGTGGGTCTGGAAACCTCAGGCAAAAGGCAGGGGAACCACGTACACCATTCAGACCTACGGACAATCTGGCAAGTCCAATTCACCTGTTTTCAGACTGTTCATTCCATTCATATTTTCAGATTGTAGGGTGAAACTGGAGAACCCGGGGGAGTGCTATACTATAATCCAGGCGGTGTTCCACAAAGCAGGGGGGTTAACTTAAGTCAGAAGTCATGATTGTCCGATAGGAATGCTCCTTACCGAAACACTTATTGGGCAATCATGACTTAGTGCCTAAGTTAACCCAGCTAGCTGATAAATACCCTCTGCTTTATGGAACACCTCCCAAGGAACCTAAGAAAATAAAATCAAAACCCAAAGTTCCACCCCTTTCATTTTCACTATTTCTGAGAGCTGTCTTCTCAACATCTGTCCTCACAGGATGAAGAAATAGAAAAAAATATGAACACGCATATACAGTTCATACAGGAATAAATTATTAAAAGACTGAGGTATAGCATATTTCGCCTATAGGGATGGTTCTTCTATTTCTAAAATGCTTCATATACATAAAGAGTGTTTTGGTGACAGTTTCAGCATTAGTAAGATGACAAAAATGTTTCCCAGTAATCTCACTTTTGAAATAATGTAGCCTAATGGCAATAGAGATGTGGTATATGGAGATACAACAATACTAATTATTAATGCTATTAAATAACCTGCCCACTTCCCATATACTACAAGGCGAGAACAAAAATCCCATTGTAACCCCCTGATTTCCTCGCCCCCTCCCCTGCTAAATGGTGCTGTTTTGTTCTGATATTGATTCAGCTGCAGCGACCCATATTGGGCCCTAGTAAATTTCGCTGAGTATAGTCGCGCACCCTTAATATAGTGACCGATTACGGTTGTCATTTTATTGTCGCGGTTGAAGATGATGAAAAATGTATTGACCTCTGCGGCAGCAGCGCAGATAAATGGACCGTCCGTAATAGCGATACTTAATCGTCACCCGGTTTATGCTAGTGAAGGAGACAGACAATGCTGTATGTTCTGCTCCCACTAATATAAATGGTTCAATTGAATCGTTAAAGCAGTTCTGTCCCATGGCATTTAAAGGTCAGAATATGACAAAAATTACTTGATACCCGCTTCTTAAAGGTAATACAACAAACTTATACAGTTATCACGATGTGAACCAGAAGAAATTAATTGTTTATTTTTTACATATAAATACAGTTGATGTTAAAAAGTCCAATTGACAGTTGGGATCCCAAAATCTGTGCTGTAAATGGATCTTACTATGGTGTCAGTTGAAGGAATGACTGGACACAATATGAAGGAAATACTGCCATCTGGTGAAATAGTAGCGCAAACGCCGCGGCAGTTTTGTTTTGAATGTGTATGAGCGTATGAGACAAAGTTCAATAAAATATATTCATGGCATGCAAAACTGAGTTTATGCGCTTACAGGGATGTTTTCGAGAGGGCGTCCGTAGCTTTTGCCAGATCCAAAAAGGGGTCCCTAACTCGAAAAAGGTTAAGAACCACTGATGTAGGTTATGAAAGGGGAAGCAGGGTGGTTTTGTGGGGATTTGAATGCTTCTGCGGAGATTTTGCATGTCCGCACCCTGTTATATTAGTTTCCTCTGGGTGCTCTGGCTCACTCGCTCAGTCCTGAGACATGCAGTTAGGCCAGGGGTGGCCAATCTTATCCACAAAGGGCCGGTGTGTATGCAGGTTTTTGGGATAACCCGTAGGTCAGCTGTTCAAACCCAGGTGTGAGGATTCTTCAGCCAATCAGTCCTCTAATTAGTGATCTAATTAGGAAGTTGCAGCGAAAACCCGCATACACACCGGCCCTGTGGATAAGATTGGCCACCCATGAGTGGACCAGGGATCTAACTAGCATGCCTGTCTGGGCTCTGCAGTGGACGGGCGTCCTGTCTGGGCTCTGCAGTGGACGGGTATCCTGTCTGGGCTGTACCCTTGCCCTGTAGCACATTATGCTGACTGGGATTGGCACTTTGCTGTCTTTGGAAGACTAAATTGCTGGATGGAAGATAATGAACCTTATTCCTGTATACATAAACATATACAGTCAGGCAGTGTGTGGCACAGCAGGCTAAGCCTCAGTCCCAGAGATCAGAAGGTCGCTGGTTCAAACCTGGGCTTTGCAGAATAGTGATGCCTGTGGGCCCTTGAACCCTTAACCGCCAGCTCCATGGGTACTGCTGCCCTTTGCTGCCAAGCTTTGTCACACCTGTGTGCCATGGGGAGCAAGATGGCGTAGGTGAAAGGAGAATTTCACCATGAAGGATCAATTTATGATTTTTGTTATTCTCTGTAATCCTGAGACAGAGATGAAATACATTTTTATTAATGCATTTAATATGAATTACAGTTATAAACAGTAAAATTAGTGTATTTTTAAGTGTTTTTACTTAGAGTGTAAGTAAGTGTATTTTTACAATGCTCATATAATATTAAGGATTTTTAAGTTTTGGCTAAATGGGTTTTGCATTTTCAGTAATCAATGACTCAATTTTAAGAACTATGTCAATTAATGTGAACTGTATCTGCACTTGTATTAAACCTAAAATCCAAAATCTTCATGATTAATGCTAAAATCAAAGCATAAGTACCTTTTAACAGAAACAAGGATCTGACATAAAAATGAAGTGTTTCACAATATTTATGCAGTGTCATTTCATGGTACACAATTATATCAAATATTAATACTTGATCATGATTTTTTTGATACATTTTTAATATCAATATTTATGTTTTTACTCTTAGAAATTGTAACAGTAAAAACAACTTGTCAGGTGTCAAATCATCTCCCCGTTTCAGGATATCAAACTGCCTCAGATCATCCAGATGGTGGTGCTGTTTATCAAATAATAAACTCAATGTATTCCAGTACCTCATGGACCACATACAAGAACATGGATGGATGGATGGATGGATGGATGTTGATATGATATTGATACTTTATATCAATGAGACTTTACTTGCCATCTGTACAAAAGCAGTTACATAGGAATTTTATAATCTTCAGATATCCCATTTTGCTCTCCTGTGAGAATGAATTCTGGGGTCAGGAAGCAAGGTCAGCCATCTTTATGGTGCCCCAGAGCAGTTTTTCAGGTTAAGGGCCTTGCTCTAGGGCCCAACAGCAACGCGATTACTCTGCTGGCAAGGAATTTGAACCCTCGAATTTTCAAAGACAGGCAAAGACGTCTAGGCTACGAAGAACGCAGGTGGCACTTATGGTCGAAGAACCATATGGAACCGCAATCCTGACCAGGATCATTCGAAGATGGATGGATGGATGGATGGATAGATGGATGGATAGATGGCCCGAATGAGCTAGAGATTAAATCTTTAAAAACCATCTCAAATTAAGCTGTTTGTTCTGGTTTCTGTTAGAAAAACTAATTTAATTTCAGATAATATTGTCTGTATGCCCATAAAATGATCATGCATGTCTTTGGGAAACTTCGGTTTACTGGTAGTACCATGGTGCTGTATCTCTGCAAAATCCCCAGAACTGTTCTAATGATTAAGCTGAACTGTTCTGTTTAACCTACACATGTCCATATGTACAATAATGCCTGACTACAAGGATCCTGCTTAGAACCCATTAGTAATTATTACTTAAGTGTATTCTTTTCCTGCCAGGAAAAGCAGCTGCTTATGTAGGTAATTATTATGTTTTTCATATAAAAATGAACAGCTAATATGCTAATATCAATTCATGAGTAACCAGAGTAAATGAATTAAACATCCTACCATATCAAATATAGTGTCACATCCTGCTCGTCTGACCCTCCTGTGTGCCACGCCCCCTCATTAACCTCGTGTGGAATCCCCGTGTGATCAGCTGTTTTGAATTGTTTTCCTGAGTCCTGCGCATTTAAGTCCATGTTCGAGTATGTTTCCCTAGTCTTGTCATTAACGTCTCCACCCCTGTTAATTGTTGCCCTGTGCTCCTGATCATGTTATCCCTTTAATAAACCCTGCGTTTACCCCTGATTCCTGGATTCCCGTGCTTCTGTTGCCGCCGTGCCCACCTGCCTTGTGACATATAGGTTTCAATGAGGCAAATTTGACAAATTTGATTAATAGTATGATCAACTTAATAAGCTCACTCTGCTGCATGTCTTGGATTCCTAATTCCGTACAGTGTTCTTGCTCTAACATGATCCATTACCCCATGCTTGTTCTTCTGTCCTCAGACATAAACCTGTCATCTTCAGCAGTTGGCCTGTCTGACTCCATTAAACCCAAACGCTGCCTTTGAATTCTAAGGAACCACAAACCTTGTGTGGGTTAGAACGTGATACACCAGCCTTGCAGTCAACGTTCACTGGACAAGCATTGCAGTGGCTACTAACGTAACAAACGTTAACCTCTACAGAACACAGGAGGCTATACGGAGCCAGAATGATTACAGGAAACAGTCTGAAAGGCAAGCTGAAGTCATTATAAATTACTGTGATGAACGGAGTTGATAAATTTCCACACAAAGCCATAGGTAGACCCTTCTTTGGACCCTGAGCAAAACTGGAATTGAATTGAGGCTCCTTGTCATGGACAGATTGAATTTGTCAGGGGTGGGGGGGAGGAATACTGCCAGTGCATTGATCACTCCTGTCCTATGGGCAGCCCTGAAGGCAGTTCAGCATTAACCATAACCTAGACCCAGTTAGGGTTTGGCGATATTATCAATACATTATCATATTGTGATAATTAGTATTGTGGTATAACACTTATTTTCTTGCATAATTAACATCTATAATGCACTATTTTTAAACAAATTCTATCAAGGAATGAGTCTGTTGTTGGCGTAATTTATAATTATGCCTGTCACACACTCCAAAACTACTAGTAAAACAATTTGGTCATCATATTAGAAAATCTCAGACACCTGTCATATTTTACTGTTTTCTACATATTAATTTTAGAATTCCATGATAAATATAGAAAATTGTGAAAAAAATCCAAAGAATATTGTGATATCTCCCAGCCATAGACCTGATAATGACACATGCGGCCAGGGGTGCCATAAAGGGAGGGGGTGTCAAGATGATTCCAGGGGCCCCTGAGAGACAGGGGCCCTAAAAAATTTGTAACATAATGGACCCAACATGATATGCTTTCATAGGGCCCAGAATGTCTGGCGGTACCCCTATATGCAGCCAGATTGAAAAAGACCCCCAAAAAACATGCCGTATCATCATTTGTCCACAATCAGCGATGCTGCGTTTATGTGCAGTTTAGGAAAAGCAGCTGGGGACTGACTGACTCTGCGTTCTGCGGCTGCCTTTCCGTGCACACGCTGCCGAGCAAAGTTAAGGCCTGATCGGAGGCCTCGCTCTGACCTCATCAGCAGGAGCGGGAAAGCACAATTGTCTTCACTGGCAGCGGCAGTGTTCATGGCACCCAAAAATAGGTTCGAGCCTCGGGGTCCCGCGTCTGTAGCAGCCATGTCAGTCGCCCGATGGAGCCCATGATGGAGCGTCATCCTCTCTCAGTCGTCGCCAGCCCTCGGCTTCCCGCGATAGGCTCCGGTTCTGTGCCGCTCTAATTGGATAAGCGGTTATTGAGGATGGATAAGCCTGATCTCCTCCTGTGCGCAAATGGGCCATGGGGGGGGGGGGGCAGGCACAAAACCCACTCCTGAACCTCCTTCTAGCTGCTCTTTAACTCTGATTTAGAGCAGCCGGCTTCTAATGGAGTGTGTAAATGTTTACCCTGTACACAGCTGCAGCCATTCAGCTCAGTCATGTGCCTGCATCATCACACTCAACATAAAAGCAGTGCTGGAACTGCGTCTGTTCCTGTGCCAAGGGCCCTGACTCCCCAGTTGTACAGTAGGGGGCAGTGTTTGACAGAAAGTATTTGATAGGAACCTGTTTAATGGCAGCTCTGTAATAATGCAAACTATATGAAGCTGACGACATAGTTTTTGTTGCTGCTGGATGGTAGAGACACTGATTCAGTTCTGTGGTCATTTTTGTGGTTTTTAGCCACTGTTAAATATCAATTTGTTTATGTCAATTAGCTTCTACTGGTAACCATCATCTTTACAAGCGCTGCACCTACAATCACAATCGTGGTTACCCGGTGTTACTTCTGAAATTGCTTCAGCAACGCTCACTGGCAGACCTTTTTCACAACTGACATACTGTTAATTGGCCTTCAAGCTAATATGATTCACCTTGAAGGTGCGTTTATAATAGTGATTCAATTACTTCAAAGTTAAAGTCCCTTTTCATGTGGTGTTTTTCTCTCCCCCCTGTATATACAGCATGCAGTGTTGCTGGCACTCTTTGAAGACTGAACTCTTGCCACAGAGCTGTCTTAATGTACAATGTTGTAGAATTGTACAATGATTCACTGTACAAATTTGATTAACAAATGAAATGACTTACATACTGGGAGCTGCACACACAAGAGCCCAGCATATATATATACTGCATATTATGAGTCTGCTGAATAACAATACTGTTTGTTACTTTGAAAAAAATTCTACATGCATTGTAATCTGGATGGTATTTAAACAAGAGTGCTGTTGCAATCATTTCAAGCACGCATGCAGCATTTAGCATCTGACTCGAGTTCACATGTTTCGCATAAACTTCCGAAGCGAAAGGTGCTTTGCATTCTGAAAAAAAACCAGCAGGCCTCTGAAGCTCAGGTTTATTCGACCCTGCAGACCTTTTCCCTGAAGGGATTTATCACAAGCGGCCGCGGCTTTTTGCTGTGAGGCCTCCAATTGCCTGTGACCTTTTTGAGTCCCTCCTCCCATATCTCGTTATGACCTCATTGGTGAGAGCATCGCGCAGCGGTAGGCTGGGAACGCGAGACTGTCTTCACGTCGGCGGCGAATCCTAAAAATAAGTCAAAGGCGTGAGCCACGGGGCATGATTCTCTTGCGATCGTGTTTGTTGCAATGCTGAGGGGTGTAACTGCGCTCTGTTTAAATTCAAAGCTAATTCGTGAACACTTCTACCTCAGTTCTCTCATTGCTAGAGTCCCATGACCCTTTTCAGATAATAGCATATTTTGTAACCCCGTCTTCAACCTACTCTCTTATGGAACAATAGTGAATTATACATGGGCTTTTAGAATCGACTAGAGGTGCATTTTTTTACGCACGGAATAAAATACATATATACTTTCTTTACACACAAATACAGTTGGCTCAGTGAGGGACTTCCCTGGCTACCAAAATCAGTGAGTGGGATATCAGAGGAAATACCTTTGATTAGCATTCAGTCTAGAAAATGAAGGTAATTTGATTAATATTAGAAATGTCAGTATTTAGCTCACGGGAGTTTTACTTGCACAAAAGTGTTCTGAGGATATACCGAAAAATTATTGGTTCACAGGGATAACCAATCAGATTGTTGAGGAGGTGAGTCCAACTAACTAGAGGAGGCAGGCCCAAGATATCTGATTGGATGGTCCCACCTACTCTAGTTGCTTGGATCCACCTCCTCTACAATCTGAATGGTTATCTCTCTCAACCAATCATTTTTCATTCTGCCTTCAGAACACTTTAGTGTAAGTAAAACTCCCATGAGCCAGTATTTATACAGTGGCTAATAAAAAGAGCTCATGGTTGAATTTATTACCTGCCCCAAAGAGAGCTGCGTGTCCTTCTTGTCATGCAGAACGATGAATACAATTGGCATCTCATTTGCTGCTAAACTCGGCTTAAGTGCAACCAATTTTTACACAGTCCAGATTTGAGCACAGCACAAATTATGTAACACAACAGATATGCAATAGCACTCATCTCTCATTAAGAGCTGACGGAAATCCTCTATTGTTTTGTCCCAGACCTATTCATTGTTTGTAGTATAAGGTGGTCGTATTTATCCAGCAATAATTTTCTGTGACCGCACAACTGAGATGTTTTTCAAATTAATGGGTCTATTAAATGCTTTCATTCTGTGTACAAGTTATTTGATAAGTAAGTAATAGGCATTGTTGTGCATTTGGGTGAGTGATTTAGGCATTTTTACAGTATAACGTGAACCTCTGTCCTTGAAGATCTACCACTGCTGTCAGGTGACTATATCAAGAGATAAATGGTTACATCTCTACCATTATACCCTACATTGACGTCTATTTTAAGCTGACACATAAATCACCCTTCATGGATAGATGTGTTGCAACATACAGAAGAAAATACTCAATCGACTCTGCAGAAAACACAGGGAGGTGTGTGATTGGTCCCCTTCAGAATTGCTGCAGCTACTACCCGCTGCCAAGCAATCACATCCCTCCAAATTTATTATTATGAATTAAAACTTTCTAGAATCCCGAGAGGTCAAACAAGATGTGATTGCAGATCTACCATAGTGTAGCTAATAATGTATCCCTGGAACAAGAGACTTTTATACAACACGCCTTAGATTTATGAAATCAAGTGGAATCAACCTTTAATACAACCTTTCTTAAATTGCAAAGTAGTTTTGTGCAGTTAAATAAATGAATTAGTTACCAATAACTACAGCTTTAAATCCCAAGAGGGGATTTTCTGTTGAAGCCTTGGATGAAATACATAATGGTTATTGCATCTGCAAGCAACCACATAAAATTTGAACAGTTTTAAAAATGTAAGCTATGGGATTTCTCACAAGTTGTGGCATTTGGAAGACAAATAGTTAACTTGTTTAATATTTTTTTCCTATTCTGCAGTAACAGTAGCGCAGGGTCATTATTTTAGTTAATCGTTTAAACTAAAGTGTTGGCCCTCCAAAATCAAAACTGTCATTTGCCTTGAGCTGATGATTCTGCTCCATGCATCACTAATGAAAAATGCCCCAGCTATACGTATTCCGAAACAGCTGGAGGGGACTCATAGTAGAAAATCCATATTTGACAGACAGGCTCATTACATTGTACAGTGCCATGAATTCTCATAGTTTTTATTAGGATACTGAAAGACATCCCAGTGTTAATAACCTAAGTTCCTTTTTCATGCAGACGTTCATATTAAAAGACTTAAAGTCCTGGTGATTGGCACCTAGGTCACCAGCAAGAGGGTCCTAGGAGCTATCAGAGAATATGCAGCAAATGCACTAATGAGTGTGAATACACTGGTGCACTAAGAAAAAGGGAGCACTTCCTCATACAGCTGGCAGAGTCATTGGAGGGGGGCGGGGCTAGGTGAGCATATAAGGATCAAACCTCTGATGGAGGGAGCTGATGTGTGTGTGTTTGAAAGTGTGGCTTCTTTCTGCCCTATAAGGGTCACCTAACTTGCATTGCTGTGTTTTGAAAGAATTTTCAGGGTTATCAATTGTGTGTGAGTATTAAGTCTTTGTATGATGTCTTTGTTCATTCAACAAAATCAGAACTAAGAAGAAGAAAAAGCAAATGAGAAAGTACCAAGAGTAAATCAAATTCAGTTATAAACACTCTTGAGCCAGTAAGAATATAACTTTTCTGCATCTCTGGGAGTCAAGTCACCCGATTCCAGCCACCCCACAAATGTCTCCAGACTTCACCTTCCATGAGTCGACCTCCTTTTACTCCAGAGTTTCTGTTAGCCTTTCTTCCATGCATTTATAATTTTATTATTATTATGGTATTTATAATTATAGTCCAGCTGCTGAACTCCCAAAGCGCATGGATTACATTGTGGCTGCTAGATCAGTAGCTCTTGCCATCATTAACCAGCTCCTCATACAAACTGAAACCGTAGGACAGGGGCTCATAAGAAATTGTTTTATACTCCGCCTGCTATGAACATAGACGTTTACTAAAACAGCAAACACACACGCGCAGCCGCACAAACGCTGGCACATATGATGTGTATTTTCCCCAGGTATTTAGGATGACGTAATGCATTTCTTGCATCAGCACGTGTCCCGTATACCATTGCCATCGTCGCGCTACAGATCAGGACTATATCACCAGGAATTAAAGGGATCGTACATTTTAAACATCAGTTTCAAACATCAGTTTGAATTTGAAAACATATTAATATTTGCTATTAAAAGATAATTACGACAAAATCTATGTAATCGACTAGAATTTCAAGCACATGGAAAGAGTATAGATTACGGCATATGGGTTAAATTATTATGTTGAGCGACATTTTTGACGTAAAATGACGTAAAAGACGACAATCGCTACATGTCCATTGTGCCCCCTGTGTACTCCGAAATAATCAACCACCCCATTCCGTCCCCTGCTTTAAGCGCTTAGCGACAGCCGATTGTGACGATGGCAATGGAAACCAAGGCAACGCTTGGACCTGCGGAATGACGCTTAACCTCTTGAGCGTTACGGGGAGGTCCGCTGACTGATTCGTTGTTGCAACTTGCTTTGTTTGCATAAATAGGCCTTTTTTCCAGTACCCCCTCAGTGTATGACTGGTGGGGTCCTGAGGGAGTCAGGGTAGGGAGGCACACTGACTCACACTTGATATATAATACTTTAAGTAGGAGGGAGCGAACAGTCCCCCCCTTTTTTTATAATGGTACAGATGGACCGGTGACTCATGCCAAGAAATGTCAGTTGGGGTACTTCTTGTACTTGCTATGAATGAAAGATAACGTAGGTATCGCTATGAAGTTTTACAAATCTTTTACGTTTGCATTCGACCGGGATGTGTGGGGGTATTTTTTAATCTAAATTCTAAATCTTCCTTTAACTTTGCCATCTCGCATTATGTGAAAAATATTAAATATTTTTTTTTAAATGCAGATGATGTTCTTACTGTATACAACGGATTTGTATGCAGTAATAATTTAAGAAAAATTGCGTACTGCATTAAGCGATCGGTGTCTGGATGTTTTATTGACCCAAATCCGGGAACACGGTGTACTCAAGACGACGTACAGCAGGTCGGCTGGATCCGGAGGTTGTACGGAGGCAGCGTGTATAAGGTGGTGGTGGTGGGTCCGTGTGGGCGCCTCGACTGGCTCTTAGCGCCGTGGAGGCGGCGCTGCATTGCCCTCCTAACTGCCATCCAGCCGCGGTCGTGTCAGTCCTCCGACACCCTCCACCCGTACAGCGACTCCCAGTAACAAATTCAACTGAAGCAAAACCGGTGCTTTTATAGCCCAACAAAACTAAGTACGACCCCCCCAGTATGTGCCGACCGCTTGCTCCCTCAAATGTAATCTCTGGTAGCATTATTCTACTATGAAATACCAGATGCACATTTGCTATTAAAATAATGCACTCAACGAAATATTACCTCAAGGGAAATAAATTACTGTACGACACAATTCGATTGTGTCGTAGTCTAACATTTAACTAGCATGTCTGGTTATCAAAATACGGTGTAAAATCTATGTAAACATTAAGTTCCGGGACCAAACCGACTCTTTTTTCATTAAATAGCTTTCCATTGCTCACGGGATTTTTAGTTAGTACGAAACCAGCGGCTGGGATTGGTGCCGATTTTAATCCCGCATATAATTCCACACTTGGCTGCATGGCTCGCAAAGTCTGAAAATTGTCTATTAAACTAAGACCTTGCTTTCTGCCAGATATTGCGCTCACGGATGCCGCATGAAACACTGCATCGACAGCAACTTGCATTGCCTGTCGTGTGCTTCATTAAGTACCTGAGCCATTGAGATGGTTTCTCGGCGTTTGCTGGGACCTCAGTGTTGTACCTCCATTTAGAAATTGCATTTGGCGTTATAGAAAGCAATAGCTAAGATGAAAAAGAAAAATGAAAAATCTTAATTTACATTAAACGATTGGCCAAAATGTGCAATTGGGCTGCTTCTGTAATGTATGAATGAAGACAGTCTGTTTTCTATGAAATAAATAAATAAATACAGCATAACCATTACCAGGAACAAATGAAAATAAATGTAAAAAGAGTTCATGTGAGCAGCACTGCTTTTGATATCGGCGTGATTTTGAATGATCCTGCCTGTCAGCGAAATGACTCTGGGATGCAGGAATGAGGTGTTGATAGTAAGCTGGTCTGTAATGCAGGTTTTCGCAGTCTGTAAACCTTTCAGACTGCTTTTGTCACACTTAGCTCCTGTTGGAGTACGCCGTCTCCACCGGGTCCGTTGATCAAGCAGAGATTCACAGCAGAGACGTGGAGAAGTTGCAGGT
>JAODLC010000042.1:20383745-20396250 GCA_026781145.1 Hippopotamyrus pictus | reverse complement strand
GCCCCCCCATCCAGGGTTGTTCCCTGCCTCGTGCCCGTTGCTTCCGGGATAGGCTCCGGACCCCCCGCGACCCAGTATGGATAAAGCGGGTTGGAAAATGGATGGATGGATGGATGGATGGATGTTGTAGAGGTCACAGATTATTCCTTGTTGTATCGGGGGCCCCTACCAGTTCCCTGCCAGACAATCCACATTTTTGCTCCCTATCAGTTCCATACCAGACAGTCCATATTTTTGCTCCCTACCAGTTCCATACCAGACAGTCCATATTTTTGCTCCCTACCAGTTCCTTGCCAGACAATCCACATTTTTGCTCCCTACCAGTTCCATACCAGACAGTCCACATTTTTGCTCCCTACCAGTTCCATACCAGACAGTCCACATTTTTGCTCGCTCCCAGTTCCCTGCCAGACAGTCCACATTTTTTCTCCCTCCCAGCTCCCTACCATGGACTGTCTGTGGGTCCCTGAGGACCGGATTGGAAAACACTGACCCACTGGATAAGCGATGATGGACTGCATGGATCAATTGTCCAATTAGGCATTTTTAACAAAACGGCTTCTAAAATGAGCAATAGCTTGATTCAGGTCTGGTGCACTTCTGAGAGGGCTCCGCTGCTAGAACTGGTCTGAGATGAAGCAGACGGCCTACCTGCAAACACGGGACGCCACACAATGCGGCCTGACATATTAACGGTCGCCCACTATGATGCAGGATAATCCGTTAAGCACAGTTTGTTTTCTGCATAATTAAGCACAGCAACCATATGATATCAAGTTCTAACAATTAGAGCGGCACTCTTCGGCAGTCTGACTGGGCTTCTCTCTCTCTCTCTCTCTCTCTCTCTCTCTCTCTCTCTCTCTCTCTCTCTACATGACGCTGTGGATTGAATTCCTTTCCTGGAAACTGAGTGACTTTACCCCTATCTGCCCGTGACCCTTTTGTGCTCAATTATTGGCAGCTGTGTTGGATTGCACAACTAGAAAGGTTGTCTTTTTCTTGTGCTTTTTGTTCCCGAGTTATTATGCATATGCGAACATAAAACCAGGCTGCATCTGTTGTCAAACATTTAATTCATATTGAGTATGTTGCTCAGATTGTATATGATCATTTCCTGCTGTGTGACTCTGCAAGATGGGACTCGGTGCCCTTGATCACAAGGTTGTTGGTTTATATCCCTTGGCTGGCTGAGTTATGCCACTATTGGAACCTTGAACAAGGCCCTTAACCCCAACTGCTCCAGGGCCGAGCTGACCCTGCCTTTTCAATTGTATGCCACTCTGGATAAAACCCACCTGCCAAATAAATGTAATTTTCTCAGAAAATGAATTTTTGGCTGCAGTAGGTCTGGCACTCTTAGCTGAGCTATGATTTATTTAAGGAAAATGCACCCTAAAAGATAACGTGCTAATTAACAGCACCGTTTTTTGTTACCACTACTGCAACAACCTTAAATAATTGGCTAATCACCTCGCAGACTGCAAATTAGTTGCCAGTGTCTGCCTGGTGACTCACTCTCACGTCTCAGTTCTTTTGATTGTTTATGTGGATGAGAGTTGGATGTATCTCTTGGATGAACCTCTTTGCTTTCCATTTTGTTAGAAGCCACATAGGTAAACAGGTCTGCTACCTAGCAATAGCTAGGTGATTTTTAAAACAGTACCCGACAGTCTCCTAGGAGGTATTCCAGAAAGCAGATTTAACAACTTAGAACTCCGGAGATTCCATTCCAGAAACTGAGTCAGTTATTATAACGACTAATGATCTGAACCAAACCTGGTGTTTGACAGAATCCCAGATTTAAATGGCCTTTGCTGAAACTGGTCGCCTCATACAAGTAGGTGAGCTTAATTTACAGCCCTGGTCAACAGGATCAAACAGTTTGGCATCTTGTTTCCTTTTGCTGAAGAATCCCATAGAAGCCCAAATTCTTCGTGACGTTTTATGCAGGGAGAGGGTGATAAGAGCCCTTTTAGACATTGACTACGTCCAAATTCAGGGGCTGCATCCTTCTTAGGCTATATTCAAGACTGAATGCGTCACAGTGGTGTGACAAGGCTGTCCTATTTCAAAGGCTCCATCAAATGCGGTCTATAAATGCATCCTTTTCCCAAGTTGCCAAGGGTCCACCCGATGGATCCTTCGCAGCCCAACATATCCCAAGATTCATATCGCTGAGGTAAAGTGGGTGTGTCCCGGCTAGGCGATAGAAGCTGCAGTTCATGACTTAAAGGTATGGGCGGGGAACAGCTGGCAACGCAAAAAGGAAAATATCTGTAGGCCAGACCATCACATTTAACAGCGCTTTCTGTTAGTCCTTTCTGTAGACCGCTTTCTTCGAAGGATGTGGCCCCTGAATTCAGACCATGTCACTGTCTGTCCCTTCTTGGTGAATGTTCAAAAATTTGGTGGCTCTTCTGATTGGTGGCAAAGAGATTCATCATCTGAAGGGTCCCGGAGAAATAACTGATGCCTACAAGGTATAGATGCCTTACGCACCAGAGTGTCAGTGAACATTAAAATTCAATGCTGATTTTAATTAATTAATTTTTGCAAACCTCGACAAGAATGTCCAAAACTTTGATAAGTTTCAAGCTTTATTCAGGTCAGTCAAACCAAACAACACACAACAGGTGGTCTGTATCATGTTAATGAAGTGTTCGAATTACAATGTAGGCTGTGAAAATTCTACCACAGGACCACCTACCCGTGCTAAAATGGCAAAAACAAGGAATCATGGAATTTCATGGGATAAGTAGGACCAGAATCGGATCAAACTGTCTCTTTAAATTGGAAATAGAAGTTGGTCTGGAATAGCAGTGTGACCCAAATGTGAATGTGTATGCTGTTCACGAATTAGCTCTTTTTCTTGTATCACTATGTATAGGGTTAAATATAATAAGGCTCTTACATGTTTACTGGATTTATGCACTGATTTAGAAGAAAGGTCTCAACATAATGGTTGATTATGAAACTTCCGGAAACTCCATCTGATGTCAATGAATTGGTTCAATAGAGGCAATTGTACGTCTTTCTTTTAAAGTCAATTTTAAAGTAAAGTAAGTCAGTTTGATCATATAACTTGAGAGACTAACAATGGAAATCGTCAGTATATAGGAGAAAAGGCCATTGTTTCTGTTGTTAGACATGGATAACAATTATGCAAAAGAATTATTTAAATACTTTAGGGCAAAATGGTGAATTTAGTATTTTTTGTTAGTTTTTACTATCAGCAATTGAAAATAAAGAGGGAGTAAGCAGAATTTAAGAGACTGCTTTGTACCTGGGTATAATGCTACGTAAGCAATTTCAGCTTGGAATGCAAGACCGCAGTACAGTAGTTTCAATTTCTATAATGTTCTGTAGGATGTGTGTAATAGCATTTCATAATTATGATGATGCCATTGCTTTACCATTGTAATCTCTTGACAGTACAGTTTGAGTATTTTTTTATTGTCAAACTTATAAGTAAATGTTTTCAGTATTATGCGTTGGGTTACAGACCCAGTGCTGACAAACTGATTTTGGCTAGAAGCATCGTAACAGTTTTCCCGTCGCTGAAGGATTTTAATCCTAACTACCCCCAAGGAGAGATTCATCAGGTATGATAGAAAACCTGCTGGATACATAAACTGCATGGGCAATAGTGGCTCTTGAAAAAGAATAACAAATGTCTGTTTTGCTATAATTTATGAGCATTTTTATGATCCAGTGCCCCATAGCGTGTTCATTGAGATCAAGCTAAGAAATCTAAAGTGGTGTCTTTATGATTATCAGTGACGCTGTCAGCGTAAACAAGACAGGACCAGCGATTCCTCGCGAGTTTGCCTTACACCGGAAACGCCCGAAGAAGCAGATCGTGCAGTGGAAGTCTGAGATCAGAAGGAAGAAACCCATGAAGGAGTACCTTGTGACTATCAAATCAAGCATGGCGAAAACCTACTGCAGTCATAGGTTATGGATTGCAAGCATGTGGCCCATATGGTCGAAGATATTTTTGAGTAGCAACCTTGCTTTGTAGAATGCCATGCTGATTATGTATGCATGCTGCACACAACCATCTGAATCCTAGATAATTCATTGTATTGGGGGGGCCTGGTGGGTTGGGATGCTGGGCCTATGATTGGAAGGTCACCGGTTCAAATTCCAGGGTCAGCAAAGTGATTTCACTGTTGTGCCCTTGAGCAGGGTCATTAACCCTCCTTCAAGGATTATCGGACTCTGCTTTCTCAATTGTATGTTGCTTTGTATAAAAATGCATAAATAATTCAGAATGAAGCACTGAAGTGTTGCATTGAACATGCATGGTCTGTGGTCACTATAGATTTTACAAGTACCACAGGAATGTATAGGTGATGACATTTAGTTCTGTGTATTCACTATGTGTATAGTTCTGTTAAATCCTCTTAGCTGCAAGCATACATTTTGGATTCATTAGTTTGGGTTTTAGTGACAGAGCAACTTTTAATCAAATCCAGAGGCCTTGCCATTACAAACCACAATCTCTTGGCCCTCAACACTGCTGAGAGAAACTCTTGGGTATCACAGTGACTGTTGCATTTTGTCCTGTTTATCAGTTTGACACAGAGTTTGGGAAAATGTTTCCAGGAAAGGCTGACCTCTTCTTTTGAAAATGGGAAGGAGATATCATCTCTAAAATGCTGAAAATGACTCCATCACAGGAGGATCCCCTCGTCTTGCCAACTGATGCAATAATCTCTGAAGTTGGTTTTTGTTAATGGTTTAGGTGACAGGGGTGTAATTGGGGCTTGGGTCCCCCTGGCAGAATCGGTGGGGGCAGCACTTTACAGAGGTCCTTGATTGTATACGGCTGTAGCGCCGTAACTGACGCTCCCTCACAATGCAGGTAATGTGCCTCATTCGGGTCTCCTGTAGTAACCACTTATTCGACACAAAGTCAAGCCAGCGGTACCCAAGGATTCTCCGAAGAGACACAGTACTGAAGGAGTCCAGTCTTCATCTCAGCTCACTGGATAGTGTCAATGTCTCACAGCCATACAGCAAGAGAGGGAGCACCAGGACTCTAAAGACCTGGACCTTCGTTCTCATACAAGGAAATCAGGTGCGCCACACACCCTTTTCCCAGTGACCTCATGACCCCCCCATGCTCTCCAATATGTCTGCTGACTTCATAGGAAGAATCACCAGAGACATGAATGTTGCTGCTGAAGTAAGTGAATCTTTCAACGAGGTCGAAATTCTCCCCTCAGACAGATACACTACTGATGCCTGTGCCTAAGAAGTTATTAAAGAAGTGGATCTTGTTTTTTATACAGGACACTCACAATCCCAGACACTCAGACTCCTTGCTCAGTCTCTCGAGAGCCCCGATCAGAGCCTCCATTGACTCCGTGACGATCACAGCATTGTCGGCAAAGTCAAGATCAGTAGATCTTTCTTCACTAACAGACGCTCCACGGCCGCTGGACCCCACAACCCTGCCCAACACCCAGTCCATACAAGCACTGAACAGAGTAGGAGCAAGAACACACCCCTGGCGAAGCCCATAATCAACTGGGAAGAACGCGGAGGTTCTCCCACAGCTCTCACAGTACTAGTGTACAGACCAGCCATGACGTCCAGTGACCTCGGAGGGATCCCGTGAAGTCTCGGGATGTCCGACAGGGCAACTCGATCAATCCCAGCAGGACAGTCTTACCACCAGCCTGGAGAAGTTCACCCCAGATACCACAGATGCCTGCGGCCTTCCCTACCCCCAGCTAATTCACCACCTGTGCAATATCAGTGAGACTGGGTGGTTCACAGCTGACCGGAGGATCAGCCTCAAGAACCATGGACCCAGAGATCTCCAGTGTCCTACCAGGAGGATCAGCTTTTCACAACTGCTCAAAGTAGTCGGTCCAGTGGGTCACAACTGTTGTGTCATCCATAAGGACTGTTCCATCACATGTCTCCAAGGAACAGATTCAGACGTGCGCAATGCTTTGATTCCTCTGTAAGCAGGACATGGGTCACTAGACCACAGATGGTGTGTCACCTGGTCATAGATTCATCTAATAAATGCCTCCTTATGTGCCCCCAGAGTCTCATAGCTGTCCTCCACAGTTCCCAGTACAGACTGGAGTTTCCACCAAGTCGTGCACTGCGGCTCTTCTAGATAATATCCAGGGTGCCCTGTGAGACGAAACACCTTCTTCTAGGAACATCAGCGACACCAACACAACCCTTGGCAACTTTCAGGGTCTTATCATGGAGTTGGAAGTCGCACCCAAGTCAAGGGGCCTAGAATTTTTAGCTACACCCCTGTTTGGTGGTAATATATCTTCATAATTATATCATACCTAATATCATACCTAAATCCTCGTAATAATGTTTTATATGCTATGGAGCAGTGTTTCTCTGCCCAGTCCTCAGAAACCCCCAGCCAGTCCACATTTTTTCTCCCTTCCAGCTTAAAACATACCTGTACCAGTTACTCGGTGTCTTAATTGGCTGGGAGTTGGGAGGCAGCAGAATTGTGGAGCGTATGGGGGTCCCCTGAGGAGCAGGTTGAGAAACACTGCTCAGAGAATTTATAAATTCTGTTTTGTGTTTGTTCTTCAGAGTCATGCTTCAGAGCTCTTCTGATGCTCACAGATCTTTTGCTTCCTACGGTACTGGTAAGGAACAATGGATGGAGTAAATGAAGTGTTATAACAGCTCAGTCTTACATGTTGCACATTAAACCGATAGTAGAGCTGCTAATTTCTTTGAAAGTTTTTACAGGGGCAGGGCCATGCTACCCCAGCAGAAAGCTGATTGGCCCCCAGTGTGCCTCCTTCCCTGTCACTCACTGATTCAAAATATATCATTGGCTAATGATAAGGCTGGTCTTTGTATGAATTATGTCCCTTTTTTGCCTCCCACCTTCAAACTCCCAGAATTACCCCAGATCAGGTCTTGTTTCACAGCTGACTTTGCTATATGCACACATAAAGTTTTTCCTGCATATATAATATAAACCTGAATTTTTCCAGACCAGAATCCAGCTGAGACAGAAATGGAATGTCAACATCTCATCCTGGTGTGTTTTGGACACCCCTGTGCCATTGCATGGTAGCTCAGCCCAGCACAGAATGACCAGGCTGTCATTCCACTTCATAGTTGCAGTTTGACATGTGCCAGTGACAAACTTCAGAATATATATTGGGTTTGTATGTTTATGACTGGCGTCTCTCTCTTGGGTGGAGATCAAAGGTTGTGGAGCTTATTGCAAAGCTTCATTTAGTGGTTTAAGGTGGGGGTTCCCAACGTCCGGTGCCAATCCATGGCCGGCATTCCACTGGACATCGGAATGCAGAGGACTTGGTTAATTTCCAAATATAAATTTTTATTTTTTACGACCATCTGGGAAAAAAAATGGAAACGGTTAAACTTATGACATCGCCAATCTGTCCCCCCAGGCCATTTTACCCTGGACATTGAAAGGTTGGCAGCCCCTAGTTTCCTAGTTCTGTCTTATGGGCACAAAGTAATTTTCCAAAGATGTAAGGGACATTGTTCATGGAATCTTCTGCTCAAAGATGACAGTAGCCATTGACAAATCCACAGCTGCTTCCTGAAGAATGTTTCTGATCTGTCAGACAGGTGTGTGCTAGTTATTTTCCCTATAGTTCCTGAATGTGAAAATGAAGCTGTTGTAATTATTTTTAGGATTTTACACCAGAAATACTTTGATGGTCCCCTGTGTGCTTATGTGATGGAATGAACAAACAAAACGAATTAATGTAATAGATGCAGCAGACGTAAGGCCACTAGACTCGGCATCTATTGTATGCTTATGCAACATACAAGATTGTTTAAGTTATGCTAGAGGTTTGATACAGTGAATGTTCTTACATTATACCGAGACTTGAGAGGTGATTGTCAAACTAGTTTTTTAATGTCAGAAAGTTCAATTTATTTTCATGGAGTGTTATATGAAATAATTAAACAGTTTAATGCTAAAAAGCCCAATAATTTATTTGGAATAAAAACATTTGGAGTGAGAATACACAGTAAAAACAATATGTCAGAGATTTGTTGTTGCAATACTGCCGGTTTTAAATGGATTAGCACACTGGCTTTAGTAAAACAAATCATGGATAAGAATGATTGTAAAAGACATTAAACTCATTTGTGCTCCCTTACTAATTAGAAACATCATAAAAGACTTAATATAAAGTGGCAAAATGATTCCCAGTTTGCAAATTTCAGAAGAACAACAACTGTTCCAGAATATGTGTATTTACACAATAGACACAATAGAGAAATATCAAGGAATTGTATATAGTATAAACTGGCATACTGTAGAATCTCCACAGATTTTCATACATTATTTGATAGACATTTAATTGCATGTGGTCTCTGTTTTGCTTTCTTTTTGAAGAATTTTGTCTGCTGTTAAGACGAATTGCATCCATTCATGGTTCCTGATGTGAAACATACTTTGTACTGCATATTGTTTCGCGTTTTAGTTTCACTTTCGTCTCTGACCTCAAATACTTAATTGCGTGCGCCAGTTAAGCTCTTGGGAAATTAAATGTCCGGCACTACAATCCATATTCCCGGCAGTCGTGGCTGCTCTTTACAGCGGAAGTCACATGATTCGATGTCTAAACAGGTGGCTAGACTTTTGCACAACTGGAAACTCGCAAGCAGCCAACAGATCCCTAGAGGGCGCTTTGCAGCATCCTGCGGTAAAAATATAAGCTCTGAAAGGACAGTGCTACTGCCTGAGCCTCTCGAGAGCCTCGTCTTGCATCCCAATGCTAATTGCGCCTAAAAAGTCAGCAGTGAACTTCAGAGGAGGTTCTGCACCAGAGCGAACAGGGTGCCACTTCTCGCAAACAAGGACGCTAATTGTCTACATCTGTCCCCTGCGTGACGGTTGATTTAGCATCCCGTTCGCGACGAAAGCGATTTGCTTACAGTCAGCGACACCCGGGGGGGGGGTGGGGGGGGTCCTTTTTATGCAGAACATCTTCGGGGGTTCCTGTGTGAACAACTGTTCTCCCAGCAGGCTGCGTGGAGGGAAAGTGCAGGAGCTAAAGGCAGAGACACAAGCAAAGCGGCGGTATCATGCAGTCCGGCGGCCTCCTCGAGCGGTAGGTGTCAGCCACAGGAAGTCAGAGCACCTGAGAGAGCGACGGAGCAAAAGTTAGCGAGATTTTTTTCCACAATTTTTCAACTATTTGGGAATTTTTCCACTATATCCTACAGAAAGACAGACAATCCAGTGGGGTTCTGCATGTATATGTATGTGTTTCCATGCACGCTGTGGGATGTTTAGTGCTTATATATGGAGACATGCCTTACAAACACACATCTGTGACCCTGAAAGTCGTGTTAAATGTTCTTGTTTGTTCACACAGCTCCAGACAACTAAGCTCATCAGTCAAGGAACTGCATGTTCAATTCTTGAAAAGAGAAGTATGTAAATGTGCTTTTGCTTTAGGGATCCTGAGCACTAATACATTCAGGTCAGACTCATTTGGGTCGCGGTGATGAGTGCTGAATTCTTTCCGCAAAACGCTGACCCTTTAGTGTTTGGATGGAAGGGTCAGTCATTTCTGAGAATGCCCTGCTTTCATCTCGAGCATGGTGTGTCTACTTAAACTACAGCATGGGTGTATATAGACCCCAGCTAAAAGCTGATTGGCTACCTGAAGTGACCCCTCTCCTGTCACTCACTGATCCAAAAATATAATTGGCTAATGTTAAGGTTGCCCTCTGTATGAATAATAGCCCCTCTTATGCCCCGCCACCTTAAAAAAATCCTAGACTTGCCCTGGAACTACAGACAGTGAAAGCCTTCTGGCTTACATTTTTTATTTTTTGCATTAGATATTTCCTTTCTGAGTCATTTTTAATGAATGCTCCTGCAACTCGACCTGCTGAAAATGTCGTTTTACATCTAAGTGTTTCAGCTGTGATATAACAATAAGACCTCGCAGTACATTCCTATGTATGAGACTGTATGAATGTATGAAAACAAACAGCGGCGAGATGCATCATTTGAAAATCTTATTTCAAATAGCTGATTTTTAATGACAGGTTTATACTTTCCATTTCAGTCCATGCGACATCAGACTGGTTTATCTTTCCAGTGTAGGTTGGCGCTTCTATTCCAAAGTCAAGCATCCCTTTAAAACACCCTTCTATATTTCCCAGTGTGTATTACAGCAGCGGCTTTGAGCCTGACAGTTCTTGTGACCCCAACCCTTCTTCCATTTCTGTTTTCCTCTCGCATGCAGCCGTCGTACCATTGAGTCTGTGTCAGGAATGACATTTGTGCTATTTTAAATTATACCCAAGCGTTGGAAGGTTCACACTTCCAATGTCTGTCTCCTATGCCAACTTATTATAATATCTCTTGAGCTGCAGGGTTAATGTGGTTGCTAAGAGACAAAGCACACGCATGTCAGTAACGGCTGCCCGCGTGCCATGCTATGTAAATACACAGTGACCTGTGACCTGTGATTTGCACAAAGTGTTGATTCAGTAGTTACAGGAGTCGCTGGCGCTCAGAAAGCAAGCAACAAGAATGGAAATGGAAAGTTCTGGCTTTTATATTTCATCCATCCTTTTTTGCAAACTTATACTCAGTCAATTTGATGGTGATCAAGGAAAATTATGGGAGTCTAAAGGTTCACCCTGGACAGGATGCTCATTTATGTTTTTATCCCTATATGTGTAAAATTTGGACCCCTAAATATATTCTCATAATTTCTATAATTAAATGCAGGGTATTTCAATTTTGAAGAAGCAACATGATCTACATAAAATCTGTCCTGAAGATTATCATTTTGAAAAACATTATGTTCATGGATCGTTTGTGTTTTATTGACTGTGTCACAACGCAAAAAATGAAACTCTTAGGAGCATGATTGCTTGTGAGCCTCAGTCTGTTGGTTATTCCTGCTGGTGTTTCCTCCTGCCTCCGTGTGACAGGTTGACTTGACAAATTTGACAGTGACAGTTATTAGATGCCTGGAATTTTGACAAAAATCTCAAGTGCAGAAGAAGTGGCTTTACTGACTCGCACCTAGGAATGATAAGCAAAACACCATAACACAAACCGGGAAATCAGGGTCAACACACAAACCAGGGTCAGAAATAAAAGCCAGAGCCACATGTATACCAAGCACAAATGACATTTAGCAGAAAGGGTCAGAAAATAGATGAGAATTCAAAAACCAATAGAATTAGAAGCATGCATAGTCAACAGTTTAGCTGTGAACAGAAGAACAGAGAAGCTAAGTCCCAGAAAGTTGTTACGTCTCCCTTATTATTATCGTATCTTGGTGTAATGAAGGAACGTGCAGCAATGCAGAAGGCCGTGACTTCAGAATCAATGCTAAATATTCTTTAAATCAAACAATGTTGTTTAGAAAACTGAAAAAAAAACTGACATTTTATTTGTGTGGCACATCATCTCTTCACCGCTGTTGGTGGTCAACCTTGAGGGTTGTGGTTTTCAAATGCGACTCCGTGTTTGTGTGTGCTGCCCACGTTCGGCTGTGCTGCCCACGTTTGGCTGTGCTGCCCATGTTTGGCTGTGTTTTCTGCACAGTTCAGGCCAGTCGGCAGCCCTGCAGTGTCTCCGGCGCAGTGTGTCGTGATGGATTGACAGAGGGTCTAGCCCATGGCAGGAGTATGAGAATGTAGCCCTGTCTGAGAGGGTTCTGCAGTAGATAAATGATAGATGACACCCTGGTGACCTTAGCCTTGTTGCATACATCCAGGAATTCCCGGTATTCACTGAGGCAGTCACAGTAGTGGTTCCCTGAGGATTTGACAGAATGAACATTGCATTTGAAAACAACTGCACTTGTCTGCATTTTCATAATATCTCTTGGGCATTGAGATCAATACAGTTGACTAAGGAGGAGTTGGAATGCTGAAAACGGCAGGAGCAGAAGACTGTAGCGGACAATGATCGTTTAACCTTACTTCCTAGCTATTCGATATTCACTCTGCTGGACTTGCCACGATGGTGAGACATTTTGTAATGAAAGAGTTCCGAAGTCCTGTGTGCAGAGCAAGCAGTTTTAATGATTCACACCCAAGGAATGACAAGCCCCAAAACCAGATACAAAAATCAGGGTCAAAAATCAAGTTACATTCAGGGGCAATGCGAAGAACAAGCAAACAAACAAGGTCAGACAAATAAGGAAGAGTTCACAAACCAATTGCAGATGAATAGAACCACAGCAAATCAACAGCTCAATAAGGTGTCAACTCAATGCCTCACCAAAGGGCTTCATTTGCAGAAGGGCTGTATATCTCCTTTTTGTTAATTAAGAAATTGGGAGACAGGTGTTTATAGAATCGAGTGTCAATGTAGGGACTGCTGAGTGGGACAGGTGATATAAAAGAATTTTTTTTTTCCATTTTTGAAAAAAATTATAGTAAATACATGAGCAAAAGAATTAAACACAAAACTAGGCATTAAAACAAAAAAAATGCAAATACATGTATATATGTGCCTATTTGTGCCTAT
>JAODLC010000042.1:20362397-20379745 GCA_026781145.1 Hippopotamyrus pictus | reverse complement strand
AGGAAGGGGGGCCGGATGGAGATGGGGGTGGGGTAGTCAGCCATGCACCTGAGTCTCTGCACAGCGGCGGGAGCAAGAACAAGGACTGTAACGTGGGAGGGGGTGTAGGGGGGGGACGTCATCGTACACTCACCCCCCTCCCACTCCTGTTCGCCAGCCTGCTCCCCTCTGATACCACGCATGCCTTGTGGCCTGGGGAATGCCGAGCGAGTGTGAGTGTGTGCGTGTGTGTGTGTGTGTGTTTGTGTGTGTGTGTGTGTGTCTGTGTGTATGTGTGTGTGCATGTGTGTGTGTGTGTGTGTGTGTGTGTGTGTGTGTAAATCACATTATTTTGTTACCTTAATGCCATTCTTTGGACTCAGCACCTCCTCCCCCTCACCTCCTCCCCCTCCATCACCCCTCCCCCGGACCATCAGCCCCTGTAAAGCTCCCTTATCGATACGCGTCTCAAATCACAAATTGCCACGTGAAACATGATCAGTTGCATTTTTTTAACTGATCGATTTAAATCACGTGACACTGGTTTGAGTCTCACCCCCCCACTGTGGAGTTTGCATATTGCTGTGATGGCATGGGGCCCTGCAGGTTAAACACTGTGACTATGACTTTAAGGTCGCCAGTTCAAATTCCTGGGTTCGACAGAGGTTTCACCACCGAGTCCTTGAGCGGGACCCTTAACCCCCAATTGCTCCAGGGACAAGCTGACCCTGCCTTCTCAATATAAGTAAGTCCACTCTGTTAAATAATGTAAATACTGTATGTTACACAAGTTTTATCCAGGTTCTCCTGTTTCCTCTCACAATCCAAAGAGCAGCAGTTAGGTTATCTTACAGTACGTGTCTAAATTGTCCATAGTGTATGAATGTGTGCGTGCCCTGTGAGGGACACGCCGTGTAAGGTGTACCCGTGCTAAGTGCCCTACACTGTCTGGAATGGGCACCGACCTCCTTGTAGCCCCCTATTTAACAAGCGCTTGGAAAATGAACGAATCAGGTAACATTGTGACAAAGAGCAGTAACAGGGGAGCCAATGGTTGTTAAGGGTAGGTAAGAAAAGGGGGCAACATTATAAAACAGCTTGGAGTGTGACATCTGCCCTCGGCACGTTTTGCAGATGTGCGGTAGAGGGCACCCCGATGACCTGTACCACCGATTGGTACGGCAGCTGTACTGCTTGGTTAAACCTGCCAAGAGGATTACTGCCACTAGTTTGCCATTCGCTGGTGGGCTTTATACCAGCAGCTGCAGGAAAAAGGCTTCCGCTCTCGTCAAGGACTCTACCCACTCTGCTTTTGGTCTGTTTGCTGCTCGTCCGTCAGGTAAAAGACTGTGCATCATCCGGACTGAGACTACAAGGCTTAAAAACAGTTTTTCTCCTTGTGCTGTCAGGCTGTTGAACTCTGACTCTCCTTGAATAACTGTGCAACATGACATAAGACCTCACTGATACTATTACTGCCTTCAAGTGCTTGTGTAAATTGTATTACAATTTTGTATACATGCAGCACTAATTGCGTATTGCGCTACTTGTCTAATTATTGCTGCACCAATATGTACTAGTGTTGGGTATTTCAGGTCCAGCAAGTGCAAATCCAGACCAGGTTTTTGTTTCAACCAACCAGCTGAGTACTCTGTGACTGTGACTCTTTGTACTCAACTAGTCGGTAGAAACAAAATCCTGGTCTGGATTTCTACTCGCTAGACCTGTAATGCCTGACATTACTATGTACATCTTACTGTTTGTTTTATTGCTTCCTTTTATTGTTTTATTACTTATGGTTGAACCCTATACCCCCATCTGTACCAGCTTTCCAGAGAAACTACAATTTTGTTCCCATTACCTTATGTTTTGCAGAACAACAATAAATCTCTTATCTTATCTTAAATGGTGGGTGAGGCCCTCACAGGCAAACAGTGCCCCTAGTGGTAATGTGATGGAAGAACGCACACTCCAGCTGAGGACAGCCTCATGAGTTTAGTCTCAAGCTGAGGCTAAATTGGTTGCTCAGGATCTCTGCTATTTACAGAAGCCATCCTCATTCTTTACCCCCATGTGAAACCAATTTATTCTAATTGTAGACCCCTCTCCCCCCCAACACCACCACCCTAACACCCTGGTGAACTGGAGTAAAGATTTCTGGGGTACTTAAGTGTGGAACAATAAGGCAGATTGCTCTGAAGGCTTATTTGCATCAGATTTATTAGATAACCACATGGCATGTCTCACACTGTTCCAGCTGATGTTCATGTTTATCCGGCCAGATATTGTGATCGCTTTAACCTTAGTCATCTTTAACGTGACTGTTTTTAGTTTCGTTCCATGGCGCTGTGTGTACTCTCAGATTCATTCAGCATAACATGTGCTTCCTGACACAGAGAATGTCTCCTACATGCAGTAATTTGCTATTTGTCTGTATTTTGAAGAAGCAAAACTATGTTTTATTGTGTGACTTGTCACACCATGACTGCAAATAGTTTTGTTGGGCAAACTGTAGAAAAAAATCTTTCTTGTAAAATACAGTATATTGTCTTACAAAACTAACCATAGGACCTTAAATTATTTATTGTTTTTTAAAATACATTCAATAGCACATGGCAAATGATGTAAGTACTTTCATGGTTTATACTCTACTCCAGCGCATGGTTCTTATCAAACCTTATCTTTTTTTTCATTTAAGAGACCCCTACACCAGTTTTTTTCATTTTATCAGATTGCAAAATATCTCTATTTAATTTAAAAACTGCATAGAATGTGCTTCAGTATACTGTACGTAGGGTGGATGTGATTTCAGAGGTGGAAATTTCAGGTCCAGAAAGTACAAATCCAGACCGTGATTTAGCTTCAACCAACCAGATGCGCATAAAGAGTCACAGTTACGGAGTACTCCACTGGTTGGTTGAAGCTAAATCATGGTCTGGATTTGTACTTTCTGGACCTGAAATTTCCACCTCTGTGTGATTTATATGCAGGCTGTAGTTTGTCTATATAGCAGATCTAGTGTCCATTATTTCAGGTTAATGACCTTGTGTTCAATTTTAAAAAAGCATTTAAATGCTTTCCCTGGCGGAGTATATAGTTAAAATGTTAGCTGAATTACTGTTTCCTCATTGGATCAAAGCTCGCAATGCGAATGAGGCAGAGGAGCTGGCTGCCATGGCGCTTAAAGGGTACGTCTGAAATCAGACCAGACCTGCCGTCTATAACGCGAGCGCTGAATAGAATGAGAAAGGTCACCGGCCTTCCCCCCCGTCATGCTCAGCTAACGTGCCGCGGCAGGGTGACGGTCTGACTGCCAAATACGGGAAAACCCGCAAAGGGGACAGGCAGGGTGACTGTGCTTGGAATTCCCATCGCACGTCCCGAATGAATATTCCTGATACGCTCTCCCAGCAGAGTGACCTCAACTTACTCCTCTGGGTAAAAGTTTGGAGACATGTGCCACTGTTGTTTGACAGGATACCAGTGTTTTGAGTGATGCAATATCAACAGAAGTGAAAAATAGCTCTTTGGCTGCAAATAGTAAGCAGTATAATATATTTGTAAATAAACATCTAATGGTAATGGCTTATTTTCGTAGAGTGCATTGTAACCCTGTACTTCCGGGGCTGGGGGATTATGTCCCATCCCCCACTCATGCTGACAGGCGATTAGTCAGACCGTATCTCTAAATCATCCATCATAGTGCCCTGTGTTCTGTGATAAAGTAGCATGTTATCTAGGACTTCTTATGTCCTGTGCTTCTCGAGGATGTCTCAAGACACACAAATACACACTGTGTATCTGATGCTGTACTAGGTAAATTGTTAAGAAAATTGGATGGAAGGCTTTAATGGTAATTCTTTGTTTGAGTCTGGGTGTTACTAAGAGGGTTAGGATGCTATGGCTGTGATTGGAAGGTCACCGGTTCAAATCCCAGAGTTGGCCAAATGATTTCACCACTGGGAATAGGAGTGAGGCCCTTAACCATCCCATGGACTGGCTGGTCGCCATTTTGACCCTGTCTTGTTGTGTATAGTTCCATGTATTTGTTTGTATTTTTTAGCTTTTTGTAGCATCACATTAGACCCTGAAGGATATAAAGCCATGTTCCTGCTCGGGTAAATGAGAAAGTACATTTTTTTGCCATTTTCCTGCCATTTTCGGTCATTTAGTTTAGCTGTGAGCCGCACTCACTGTCCGGGAATATGCTGAGCTTTTACCACTCTGAAGGCTGCAAATTTTGCACAGCTAGTTGCGATGCACTCAGTTAAAAGTCTGTCAGCCATTTTGGCTCGAAATTAGACACCATCTCACTCCCTATACCCATTACTACAGATATTTTTTTATTCAGGACACGTTTTTTTCCTGTGACTCTGGATGTAGAACAAGGGCGTATACAGGCGCGGGGCCACAGGGGCAATGGCCACAGCCAAAAGCTGATTGGCCATCAGAGTGTACCCTCCCCTGTCACTCACAGATTGAAAGCATATCATTGGCTAAAGATGAGGTTGGGCCCTCAATATGAATTATGGCCCCTCTTACGTCCCCCACTTCTTAAAAGCCAAGAATTACCTCAGATCTGTAAATGAAGAAGCAAGACAGGAAGATAATAAAATAAAAAATACAAATGGCCGATCTAAATGGTGTTTCGTGCATATTTTGAGAGGACCTATTGCCTCAGGGAAGACCACAATGTTTGGGGACATTGAGGAAAGGACAAGCGGCAATCAACATTCCATTGGGAAGTCAGAGGGACCAGTGAGAAAACAGAACACTCTGGAATACCAGAGGATGACTTCAATATAGTAACATATACTACTACTGCTATTACTACTACTACTACTAATGATAATAATAATAATAATAATAATGGATTTTTAAATTAATTTGTCACTATTAAAAGAGAGTCAACATGAATATAAAATGTAATGTACTGTAAACAGACATACTGCATATTATAAAATGTGTATATGTATATATTTATCACAAGTTAGTCATTTTTCCAAGAAATATTTTGCTTAATTAAGTGAACTTGTGGGCTGTTTTGCTCCACGCCAGAGTCTGAGTCCTGACTTTAGTGTTCTGCCTGCTCACTAATGTCTAATCACATGACCAGACCTATAATCCGCAGTCATGGACTGTGGCGGAAAAAAAAGATATAAGTGCTTGTATAATAGGAATACTCCACTTATCTCTTTTTATTGCACCTTATTTTCTATCTCTCTCCCCTTTTGACATCTGAATCAGGACAGGCCTGCACTTTCGCAGTTTAATCACTGTGTATCGTTCAGACTATAAAGTAGAATCACCAAGGATTTAAAAACCAGAGGAGATCATTCCGACAGAGCGGCAGGACAAGCTTCTCAGACAATTTTAAGTGCCTTGCATTCACCGAGTTTCTGTAGATTCACTTTTACCGGTGGGCCGAGTCTAAAAAAAACAATTGTTTATTTCAGAAAGGTGATAAATTTGGCTTGAACTTAAAGAAAATGGTTCCTACTCCATGTTGCATGAACATCACGACTGGGACATCTGGGAATCTCCTCCACGTGGAGGTGTTTCGGGCATGTCACCCGGGAGGAGACGCCGGGTTAGACCCAGGACACACTGGAGAGATAATACCTCTTAGCTGGCCTGGGAACACTGTAGAATCCCCCCAGAGGAGCTGGAGAAGGTGGCTGGAGAGAGGAAGGTCTTGGGTATCTCTGCTTAGACTGGTGTTCCCTCTGACCCAGAAGCACTTGTCTGGGCTTTGTCTGGACAGATTAGTTTTCCAGCCCTCTGTCACAGCTGCTTTTGAGTGTCTTCCTTTTAGCCCCCTCATCCTCCTTTTTCCCTCCCCCCTACCCACCTCCCCACCAAAAACTAGCACTGCTCTCCCCCACCCCTGCTCGCACAAAAAAACGCGAAACACCCGCACACACATACTATGGAAGCCTCCTTTTTGAGCCTTTGTCCTCTTTTTCGAACACAGGTATCCCCCTTCTTAGAGTCATGCCGGTGGTCACCCTAATGGATACAGATCGGGAGATTGATGGATCTTGAAGTCTTGTTTGGGAATAACCTGATCCGTGTTGCCGCCACCGTGATCTGTCTCACTCAAGACTCAATCGAGAATTAGCAAGACTCAGCTGGCCCCGTCTATGTAAACAGCTGGTATGGAGGTGGAAGCTCTTTCATGCACTACTCATACTTCTCCCGTAGGCTCAAGTCATCGTGAGAATGAGTAAGAAATGGGCAGGAGCTCTTTTGTCGTCGGTGTCGCTCTCAGTGGCCGGCATTTATCGCTAACCGCCTTCCGATGTCCGTCGCAGGCGTCAGCACTGGCGTCAATGGAACCAATGAATAAATGTTAAATAAATAAAGCCCTCGCAACAAACGGCTCACTGAGATGGCTCCCATATTCCTGTTATACCACAATCTGTTTCTATTTTCATTTTACACGACAAGTTCTTTGACAATTATTTAGCTACCAGACTTTCCGATAAAAAAAAAAAAAACAGTGACCCTGTAAGTAATCAGCAGTTCAGCAAACAGGCAAGTTCCTAGGCACAGGTGCACGATAATGTCGAAAATATATTGATAGTAAAAGAATGTCAACAATCACTGAAAACCAAAATGTTTTGCTAAAACTATTGTTCTTTCTGTGGAATCATAGGAGCACGTCAATATCCCAGTGGTCATGTGCCTTGAAAAAGAAAACTCAACATATTTAGCTAATATCTGATTTCTGAGCCCTCTTGAGATGACCGGGGTCAAAACCTTGCTATCTGAGATCACAAACATCCATCTGCTGCTTACTCAAAGACAGGTTTAAACACAAAGGTTTTCAGTGTTCAATGAGTGAGCAAGGGATTCCCTCCAAAATAATGCAGACACACAAGTCATTTCCAATTAATTGTTGGTCAGAAATACTACATACAAAAAAAATGAATATTCAAACCGCACTTTGAGGGAAAGTAATATATTCCTTCTTTGTATTGTCGTGGATAATATAAAAACTCTATCAATCAACTTTTCTCTTACATTAGCTGGTTTCAGACAGGTATTCAATTCAATTCAAATAACTTTATTTGTCCCTGAGGGGCGATTAAAGAAAGAGAACTCAATGACAATGGGATTCAAACCCAGGCATGCAAAGCACAACAGACAAGGAGGCCATCTTCTTAACCACTCAGCCATCTTGACATTTTGCTGCTTTATATCTTGACTTGAAGGTATAAATAACTTACAGCTGTGCTGCTTTGGCAACTTTTTAAGTTTCACCAGCTGTAATTAAGGCTAAGAAAAAGTGATCATTTTGACAAAAAAATCCCATTACTTATTTACTGTAAATGTGCTATGAGGATTTTTACTCAGAAAGCTAAAAGATTCTTTCCCCCAGTTCTGCTGGGCAGGGAGTCTTGTGTAATACAGTTTTCATCACAAATTTTTCTGAAATTCTGGCTGTCCTGCCTCAGCAGCACTTAGCACACCAATACCAAGCAGGGATAATTGGGACATTTGTACCCGCTAAAGGTCAGTCGAGATGTCAGTAGGAGGATCTCAGGCCTGGGTGGGTAGCCCATCTGTCTTGAATCATGACTAATGAAAAACAAGGCTGGGACAACTCATGTAAGCACGAAACATCATGTGGGAGAATTAAGGCCACTGGCTCAAGTATGGGATTCACCCGGTAAGAAGACTTTTCTATGTCAGGTTTCAGCAGTCATGGTTACTCTTAATTCTCCCACTCTCCTGAAAACCATTATTAGTGGACTTGATATAATTGCTGTGTTTGTGGAGTTTGCATGTCCCACAATCCAAAGACAAGCAGTTTAGTGAATTAGTATTTTCCATTGTGTGTGTGTGTGGTCTATGGGGTAGTGTGTAGTGTGTATGTATGTCCCAAGAGGATATACCCTTGCTTTGTGGCCTATGCTGTCTGGGATAGGCTGCAAGCCCCCATCCCGCCCGCTGCCCACACACAAACACACACACACACACACACACACACACACACACACACACACACACACACACACACACTAGCTTATCCTGGGTAAGCGAATGGAAGATGGATGGATACATTCTTTGATTGGCCTAATGATAGATATTAAATAGGATGCGAAAAGCCCTGATTATTTTTAAAAACTTATGTAAATCCTGCCACTGATATTTGATGCAACATCATGATTGACCTCGTGTAAAAGTAACTTTGCCAATCAAGTGTGTCTAATGATGTACAGTAGGTTACTGATTGACTGGTTGTTAATAGGCTTAGTTTAGGAGTGCTAGCTTTCTTGTCATGAACAAAATGGCAGACCTCATTGGGCATGCATCCTCATTGGGCATGCACCTCATTGGGCATGCATCCTCATTGGGCATGCATCTCATTGGGCATGCACCTCATTGGGCATGCACCTCAATGGGCATGCATCTCATTGGGCATGCATCTCATTGGGCATGCATCCTCGTGTTTGGCGGTTTCCCTCCCTCCCCCTGGTGGCTGATGGACCATGATATTGGAAATAGATGAACTGAGGTAATGCCCTTGCACCTTCACCTTCATCGTGAGCCTTTCTTGCATGATAAGGATTTGTATTATCGCCATTTTAGTGCCGTTAAGTATAGCCGAGTATCCCATTTACTTCTGTCTCAAGTACTTCTAGGATGCTCCTGTAGTACAGAAGCATGAAATCACAGAATATAAATTCTGACCCAGTCGTAGCAAGACACAAATGATCGGATAAAGAGTTCCGCTTCAAATTAAGGGCCCTGGAGAATAATGATAAACACATGGTTGCAACATTCACAAAATGACAAAGACGTTCGCTTTTTTTTTTTCCCACCTAAATAATGCCAAGATTAGTGGGCAGCTCTTCTGCCATGATAATTCTGGAGGGACACGGTAGCTTTTAGCTTGGCAGGAGCTGCCAAGTTTTGACTGCATAAGTGTATTTTGAACCGCTGACTCCTGGGAGTTCTGGCAAAACAGAACAAGATTTACTGGCCTTGTACTGTGGCATGGACTATTCAAAGATCATGCAGAAATTCATCTGCATTTGAACAGGGTTAAATAGATTGCACAATAATCTGAACTTTAGTGTAAGAGTTAAGAATCGGACCATGACTGCTATGGACTGAAATCACATATCAAATTAAGGCTCTAATAAATATGTCACAGGTTACCTCGATTTAGATCAGATACCTCATGCATAGAATCCCTCGTTAATAGATCTGCTAATTGGCTAGCCACCAAAACATGCTTCTTTATTCTGTTTCAAGGGCTTAACCACCCCAAGGGTAGAAGGGCCACTGAAGGCGACAGCAATAGTACACACAATAAGACCAAAAGAGCTCTCTGCAAAACACAGAGGCCATTAAGCAGAAGTGGAGCCTTCGGGTACGTCTCAGTCATTCCTGCTTCATTTGCCATACTCAGCTGAAGCGGTTGGGTCAAGGTCATCGTGTTCTGGCAGACAGTCATGGGCCATCCTATCCACTCCTAGTATCACTGTTTGCAAAGGAAAGTGTCCCATTTCACAGAGGAAATGGTAAAAGCATACTTTACTTGGTTGTTACATAAAATCTCGAGCTCCGGGAGTGCACATGTAGTCCAGTAGAACTCTTCGAAGAAGGTCAAGAAGGAAATAATTTCCTTGAACAGGTTTCAGGAAACAGTATCGGCGACACATTTCGGGCGCGTATGGCTCTGTTGACTTCGTGTCTGTGGTTGGAAGGTGACCGGTTCACATCCTTTTGTTGACTTGGTGATTTCTCTCTTGGGCCTTTGGAACTGACTGATCCTGCTTTCTCAACTGTACATCTCTTAGCACAAAACAAAGCCAGGTAAAAAGAGTGCACAGTGTGCATATCTATGTTTAAAAATATGCTGGTTTATTAATGAATTTCTAGGTGGTACACAGTCTCAGTGGATAGTAGTGTTACCTCATGCCTTCCGTGGTGGGGGCTTGAAAGTGCCTGAAGTTTGCGTGTTCTCCCCATGGTTTCCTTCAGGTATTATTTTACAGTATGTTTTACGGGATTTTAAAACTGGCCTGCCAGTTGCTTATAGACCACAAAGGGAGGTAGCTGGCAAGGCTACTTTACTCTAGTGACTGGATGCGGGATAAAACGTGAGACTTGGAGGAACCTGCTGGGTAGCCCAAGGCTCTTTCAGAAAAAAGTATGGCAAGATCAACATGGAACAAAAGGAATGCAGATGTATTATGCAAGAGCATTTTTTTTGGCCACATTGCCTGGAGGTGTGGATTTCAGTGGTCAGTTAACAGAAACCTTAATTAATAGAATTAGAATAGAATTTGTTAATTAACTGATTAACAAATTTAGACATTGGTTTCATCTAGATTATGGTTTGTCAGGTTAGCAAGTGTCATGAAATATTTTGAAAACCATACCGACATGGATGTAATTAAAATTTTCAATAGATTTTCCGGTAACTTTACTTGAGGGGGCATGAATAATGTAATGGTACACACTTACTTAATGCATCAATTAACCAATAATTAAGTGTTTGTTACATAGTGATAGCAAGTTCATTCATCATTTAACAACCATTACCGTTCATGCATTTCATGGATAAACCTGTATTAGTTCATGATTTGTTCTTGAGTAGCAAATAAATAGTTAATTGAGGAATTCATTTTTGCCCCCTCAAGTGGTCTTACTATTATTAACTAATTAGTTAAGTGTTAACTAATAAAGTACCTGAATGGAGTACATGAACTGTCATGATTTATTAATGATGAACAAGCTTGGGATCAGTATGTAACAAACACTTAGTTACCGGTTAATTAATGCATTATGTAAGCATGTACTACTACATTATTCGTGTCCCCTAAGACTAGGCAAAGGGTGTCAATTGCACCCCTTAGCAATTGTGGTCACTAAATAGGCAAGGGGGGGGGGGGCACCAACTCAGCAATGGGGTGCAAAGTTAGCGATGGGGGGCTTCGATTTGACCGCGTGGGAGGCGGGACACTGACTGGATGCAAACTGATCATGTCAGTGCAATCTAGTACATCTTGGGAAATATGAGGATTAAGATTCATGAAAATATTACATTGTCATTACAGTGTCAGCTGCAATAACTCTGGTTTCCGAAAACGATGTGCATTACCTGCTGGTCGCTCCTCAATCTGCACCACCTTCCCTAACTTGTGCCTTGCATGTGCCTCGCATGCACAGCCTTTTCGAGCATGTGTACACCACATCCCATATTACGGCACAGTACAAACCACGCCCCACCTCTGACAGACCCGATCTCATTGGCTAACAATATGACAATGCATCCTACACATTGTTGGCAGCTTTTTGACCTTCCATAGCAACTAATAATCTTATCAAGCTACAAATTTGGCAAATCCTTGAAATTTTTCACAATTTCATTTCTCATTGCTGAGCAATAGCAAAAATAACCCATTTATGAACGACATCGCGTCTACATCTCTCTGTGCTCGAGTGTTTTGTAAAATAAAAGTATTCTGTTTTGCAAAAATGAGGAGACTGGGGTCCGGATGCAAAGAGAAATGTCAAAACAACTCAAAAATACACACAGAGAGCACTGGCAGACACACACTATGCTAAGGTGCCTACCGCTGTCCTGCGCAACTACATATACCGACATTTCAGCATTTTGCACTCAGTTCTGTACCACGACAATGCGGACACTCATAAATTAAAACGGCGCACTGTGTACAGCGTGTGGGAGAAAAGTGGGGGGGCGAGCAGAGAGAGCCCAGCCACCTTGTCTGTCCCAGGTCTCGCTTTCATCTTTGAAGTGAGGGAAAGTTGGGGTTCTGCCCGACAAAGAAGGCTGCTCTGATCAAGAATAACTCAGTTTAATTAACAGCAAATATTAAATCAGAGCCCAAATTTTAATGCACGATAAAATTATATCGATAGGAACAGCATGCTCTCATTCTATATATCATTTTAAAAATCAATATACTGTAAACGTTCCATATAGCACTCAGCCCTAATGGTCCATCTTATTTCATTGTTCCTTCGTGGCTCACTTCCATTGTGCTGTGAGTGCGTTTGCAGTACTTTTTGTTTTGCGTGTGTTTTCAGACTGTTTCCTGAATTTGCAGCATATTGACAGTCGTCGGCCATCGTGTTCTCCTTTGTTTTATATTAAAAAAAAAAATCCCAAGGAGTTTTCAAGATTTTTGGATGCAATATGGAGAACATTTAAAGTGAGTCATACTGCAAGGATAAATATTTGCCTTCACTGCTGTTTATAAGTAGTCATCTTTGCACATAAAGCCATCTTTGTCTAACCACACACCAACTGTTTCACAACTGTTTTCATTCGGATGTGTTCGTCCATCTTGCTGTCCTGTCAACAAATCCCTAATGGAACCAAGTTCCTGGAAAAAGGACCTTGTCACTGTTAATGTCCCATAATGTCAGTCACTGGAACAGTTCTTCCCTCGTTTAAGGCTATCGTGGGTTAAGGGGCGTGTGTACAGCCTCTAACAGTGCCTCATGACCAATAGTATCCCCAGGAGTGCCCAACGCTAGCCCCCCCTCCCACGCCCCAAGAAATTCACTGGCAAATGCCTTGATGGCTAAAGTATGCAGCAGACAGCTTTCTGAGAACAGTTCATGGATCAGCTAGTCATTTGGATTAGCTTAGATTAGATTAGATAAACTTTATTGACCACAAGGGGAAATTCTTGTGTATACAGCAGCAAAGGTACGCAGAGCACAGATGAGCATACATATATAGAGCAAAACAGACAAGGAGCAAGAACGGTAAATATTGTGCAAACTAGTAAACACAGGGGCCTTTGGAATTGTCCTAACTTTCCTCCCTTTCTGGCACCTCTGGGCAAATGTAGTGCAACACTTTAAATAGTACATAGTACAGAAATGGAATCCTGAAAAACAGAATATCATGGAATATTAAGGATAATACCTATTAAGGAAAGATCTAACAAAATAACACCAACAACAACAATAAGAAGAATAACACCAACAAGAACAACACCAACAACAATAAAAACAACAACACCAACAACAATAATTATAAATCAGATTTGTGGTGAATGCAGAATTTATTTATTTGTTTGTATGCTCATTTGTCTTTTTGTTTGTTTGTTTATTATTTTAAATGTAATAACCTGGCAAGGTTACAATAGCAACACCAATATACTCTAAAAGCCATTGTTTTAATATGCATGCTGGATCTTCCAGCCATGTTACATAACTTACCCAGCACAGGGTCACAGGTTATACCCGAAGTCTATCCTGAGAAACACAAGGCAGATGTGTGTCCCAAAACTTATGTTCATATAGTGGATATTTAATATTGTACAGGGAAAACCTTTTCAAAAACATCAAAATATTCTTCATTAGTTTTTACTAATTAATCAAGATCAGGGGCCACCATAGGATTTTTTAAGGGTCTAACAATGATAGTTTTGAATCAGTGAGTGATAGGAGAGGGGTCACTCTGGGGGGGTAATCATCTTTCAGTTGGGGCCCTGTCTACACCGCTAACTAAAGTTCTTAAGTTAAGGTTCTTAGCTACTTTTCCTTGTTATCATCTTACATAGAGAAGATCCCCATCATCCAGGGAACAGTTTAGAGACTTTTAATCAATTGGGCAGAAGTACAGAGATCCATGTGCAAAGTTTGACTAAAGATGTTCCTGAATGCCAGGAGTGACTGATGAACAAAGTCACACCTGAAGAGAATGGGATCACCAGCCTGGCTCAGGAAGGGCACGTTTCATCCGGCTGAATCCCGCGAGGGTTAACGGGCCTGATCCCTGTGCAGAACATCTCTGCTCTGGGGCTTGTGTGTTAATTTATTTACTGTCACCTCGGCACCGTGACACAGAGGCAGAAACAGGTCTCGGGTGACACACCACACGATGTCTGTCACCGGCACATCAGCCCCACATGTCGAGCTCGGCGTTCCGCTGACCTCTGCTTGCCGCACACCTGCGTTCTGAATCAGTCAGCCACGTGCAGCCGCCCTACAAAGTTGAGGATGTCGTTAAATGTTGCTGACATCACCAGACGCTTGCATGCTGGGAGCCAGCTGCCTGTCACCACTGGAACTGATGGATTATATTGGCCTCAGAGTCATGTGATGCACTGTTATGCAATAAACATGAATTCCGTGGAAGCTTCTGAAGTATAAACATGTGATTTTCCACATAAACAATGGCTTTGATTCATCAGATGAATACTGGGACACAATGAAAAATCTGCAGGGCTGTGGTTCACTGGATACCTTTGGTGAGGGGAAATGTTGGTGGGGGAGGCATGGGGTATACAGGGGCGGAGCCACAGAGGCACTGGCCCCAGCTGAATGCTGATTGGCTCCCAGAGTGTCCCCACCCCTGCCATTTACCAGATCAAAACATATCATTGGTTGGCCCCTCTGTATGAATTATGGCCCTTTTTATGCTCCCCCACCTTAAAAAAATCCTAGAATCACCTCTAGGAGTGGGGGTACCACTAACTTTTTCTCCTGGCTGAGATCATTAAGGAAGCTTTGAGATTTCCTGCAGACAGAGCACAGTTTCCCCATTCGAACAAATTTAAGCAACAATTGTTTTCATCAGCAAACAGCTCTGGATTAGGATAACAAGCTTAAACTTTATGGCATACACCAGGGTTCTTCAACTCTGGACCTCGATTCCAAATCCAGGCCATGTTTTCAGTTCTCCCAGGTAGTTGTTTAATAATTACTGATTCTGATTGGTCAGAGGCTTCACACCTGACTGATAGGGAAAGGAAGGCTGGAAAACCAGCAGTGCTCGGACCTCGAGGACTGTGAGTTGAATAACCCTGGCATATATGTTTGCTGACTAACGAAGGCTCGTGTCTGAAATTCTGAATAAAATTGTCACTAATCGAGGCTATAACTTGGTCTCAAGTAATGAAATATGAATAGGAATGAAAAGATCATTTTAAAACTTGTTGTAGCAGTTAGAATGCAGTCACAGCAATTCTCCTGGAGTAAAATTAATTTTTCATCTAAAACATAATGTTTATTGAGTCTTCAAAATGAAAATGCCGTTCAGCTCTTCAAAAATGTATAAGTCATTACAGAACACAGGGCTGTACCACTGATAAAACATTTTCTAAAATAAAATACTGATAATTAATCCGGTTGCAGGTAATTACTGCAGGTATATGTTTGTTTTGTGAATTGCTTCAGGGGAATTTTAATTCCAAAGGTCTACTTACCAAACTCAAAAACATTTTGCTGACTCAGCTAAAATTGGGTTTTCTTGAAAGAAAATTCCAGCAAAAACAAAAGTTTCACAGTTTTTCTCTTTAGTGTAATAGGAACCTATGATAAAAAAAAAACTTTGGGATGGAGATTTCTTTCCCTTGATCCAACATATATCACAATAAAAATATGTCATGGTGATATTTACCTGATCGCGGTACATATAATCTGATTTCCCCAGGACATCAACTGATGATGGACAAAATCAGCGTTTTATTGCGTCTAGGCCCTTGTTAAATCACTATTCTTCTTTATAATTGCAAAAGAGCTGATGTGCACTATGGGCTCAAGTGTGAATCATCGGCGTTGTCTCTGTCAATGTCTGCCTGGAACCTGCAGTAATGATAGATGACTAGCTATCTGCTGCTGTCCACCTAGCCTTCCCGGTCTTGTAGATTCACATCAAGATCAGGTCTTATTTGTCAGAATATGCAACTCAACTTCTAGGCCAGGCGCCTGTCATTTCAGAAGTAGGAGACTGCAACTCCTTGCTGACAGGCTACCAGCTTGTGGTGTCAAACCGCTACCGATGATTCAAGATGTGGCAGCATGTCTGGTATTTAATCTGCCAAAATACTCTCGTGTTAGTTGCCTCCTTGTCTCTCCTCATTGGCTCCCTCTGGGTTCTCACATCAGCTTCAGTTCCTTGGTGCTGGTTTTCAGAGTCTTGACAGAACAGCACCTACTTCCATGGAGCTGCTTATCAAGACCGACATCATGCCTTGCCCTCTGCTCAGCTAACCAGTGCTGCCTTAAGATCCCTCCACCTCTTGAATATAAATCTCCAAAACGCCAGCATTTTTCATATGTGGTTCTTTGATGGTGAAACAAGGGACCCGGTCACAGTCGATCACACCCTTTCGATCTTCAAGAAACATTTCAAGACCCATCTGTTCCAGGCACACCTCAACTAGCCCTGCAACGACTGACCTGCTATACCTTCATCTTTGATGAGCTTCATCGCCGATATCTTGTGTGTCCCAGATGCTCCTACTTTCTCACTTGTTTTTGATCCTGCTATCTCTTATTGGGTTCTTGCTATGTTAGTAATACACTCTGAATCAGAATCGGAAAACTTGTATTATCCTTGGGGAAATTGTTTGTGATTACAGACTGCACTGCACACAACCACCCCAAAAGACAAAAATAGACAATACGCAGCACCACATATAACAAAATAAGTATAACACATGGAGACAGTAATAAATTGCTGGGTGAATATAACAGTACTGTAAGTACAGTAAATATATCTCTAGAAAGAAATAGGCATATTGATAAAAATAGATATTGCTGCACATGTACCCAGATTTATTCGCTAGTTGTACAGGCTAATGACCATTGAAAGCAACGTCTTCCTGAGGTGCCGGATAATTTTATGTTGAGCAGCTGACTGTGCTCTTGTGTTCGCCCATAACACTGTGAAGTGGGTGAGCGACATTGTCCATGATCGACCGCAGTCTGGACAGCGTCCTCCTCCCTGCCCCAGTGTCAATAGTCTCCCTCTTCTCCCATAGAACCGTTTTGTTGTTTTGTGTATCGCATTGCTGTACCCTTGTTACTGGTCACTGGAAGCTCAGCCTGGCTACACTTCTGCCTAGTCTGGTCCTCGACAGCTATATGTTGCAAAGGACTATCTGCCTTGTTTTGTATGCTGCTTTGGACGAAAGCATTTGTTAATTATATAAATGCCAGTGTAAATGTAAAGGAAAGGAAGGGACACCCTCAGGGACACCCTCAGGACCTGGAAGCGGCTCTTTGGTAAATCGTGCATTGCGTCTGGCAGGCTGAAGGACTCAGACACATGAACTTCTTTTTTTTTGTAAGCAGACAACCTGTATGCCGAAAAAAGAAGGAAGTGTCAGGAATATTCTCTGGTACATCATCTGATTTAACACGTAATTGCAGCTGCAACACATCAGTGATTTTTACTGTTAAAGTTTCTATGGAGGCACCTGGGAGGGTGTTATTACCGAGTGCTGTCAGTCACTGAGTGATCTCATCCGCTTATTACTTAGGTGTTAGTCCCCCGTTAAGTCGAAACTGGCAGCTATTGATATTGCATGACAATTCTGGAATGTTTCAGAAATGCATCTGCCATCAGTAACAGACAC
>JAODLC010000042.1:20345355-20358815 GCA_026781145.1 Hippopotamyrus pictus | reverse complement strand
CCCCACCCGCTCCCCGCCCCCAGCCTCTCGAATGAAATCTAATTAGCGTCTGCTTCTGCAGTAAATATAGGCCAGGGATCTGGGAATCACCGATTCATCTTCGAGTGACGGCAGCTGTCTGCAACCTGCCTCAGCGGAGACTGCGGCCCTGCGGGGTGGGGGGCGAAGGCCACAGCAGGGAATCCCCCAACACAGTGCTGAACTGCAGCTTCTGCCTGGAAATTGCCCTGGGCTTATGTGTTTAATGTCCACCCTCTGTCTGGTAAGCATTCCACTGCAGGATGTTAATAATTCACATTGCTTAACTGCAAATGGGAAACATACCTTTCTCTCAAAATTTCATCGCAGAAAAATTTTGGCTACTACATCTACCTACTGCAGTCACTATCTATTATATGGATAGAGGAAGCTTGAGGTTCCAGTTTAAAAACTGCTACAGTGTTAGGTGATTTGTGGATCAGTGGGTTAGGGTGCTGTGTCTCTAGTCAGAAGGATCTTGGTTCAAATCCCAAGATCAGCAGCAAGTTAAGGCCCTTAACTTCTGAGTGAAAAGTGTATTTCCAAAACTCAGTCTGCTGGTTCCATGGTGTAGATTTCTGTGGGCTTGTGAATTTAATGAAACTTTATCACTCATTTACATGAGGACTGAATCTGACTTGGTTCTCGATATTGTGAAAATGATGAGGAAGCCTGACTTTAGGTCATTGGTGGTCTCATCCCGAATACCATAAAATATGGACCAAGTGAGTTTTGGAAATTTGCTCTTCAATCCCTCGAGGGACAGTCAGACCCTATGTGTTGCTTTGGGTTTTACGTTCACAAAACAAATGAAACAGAGTTCCATCTGGCCCCGTATCAGATCGTGTTTAAGGACAAACTGGACCCCCTGCTGAATCTCTGCGTAGTTTGGGCTATTTTTTTTCACAGTTAGGACAGGAAGAGACAGGCTGTCCCACGGAAAGCGTTCCTGCGTGCCAGCCCCTGTTCGCAGCCTCCCACGCGCTCGCACGCGTGTGCCGCGGCACGCCTGAGCCCGTGACTTGGCTGCGCGCACAGACGCGCTCGATTGCGCTTTATTGACCCATGAGAGTGACATCCGGCTCATGCGGCCTTCTTCAGGAGCCGAGGCAGCCATCTGCAGGGATCTGCTATGCCTGCATCCTATTTCATTGACCAGTTTTACTTATTCATGCAGCTGAATATAACTGGAGTGGTTTAGCTTAGGTACGGTTTTCAAGTGACACCTCCCTCTGCTCCTGGTAGCTTCTCCCCCCCCGAACTCAATCACAAGAGTGCAGCTCCATGGCTGTAAGATTATATGAAATGAAGCCATATTCCCCATTTTCACAGGTACAGATACACCGGAATGCTCCCTTTCACAAATCCCATCATGCTCTGCTTTGAGACACGCACAGACATATATAAGGGTCCGACAGACACGTGACTGTTTAGCTGAGGACGAGATTCAGACTGGTGACTTTTCGACCACAGGCACAGAGGCCTATACCACTGAGCCACACGGCACAGACCGGGCCGAAGAACCTCCACGACCAGACCAGGATTAGCGAAAGCCTTTGTATCAGACGAGCCTTCATTATGTATAATGAGGCACCCACTGCCTTTAACTTGCAAAAGAGCTCTGAAAATGTAAGATAGAGAAATGGGGCGTGGCATACAAAGGGACGTCCCTCTCTGTTACCATGCCACCAGGGAGCCCCATCTGTGGGGCGTGCCTGAGAGTTTATCTACTTAATAATAGTCATATGACCAACCACCCAAGCTGTTTCCATGCATGCACAAGAACATGGCCACGTACATGGACAAGCATTCTTGTGAAACCACACCCTCCCATCAGCTGTGGACCACCCCCAATTCACACCCACCCCCAAGTCCTTTTCCCTCCTGATGCATAACCAGTGGAGAGAGCTATTTTGGGACTTGCCCCCAGCCTAATTCACTATCGTTATCTGTCCTTTGTCAAAAACTGGTCTGAAAGCTTATAGGACTTGACAGAATGATTTGAGAATCAGCAGCAAAAATAAAAATCTAACACCCGCCCTATATTTACGGCTGCCTCTCTGACCCCATTTGTGGTCTCCACCGGCCTATACTGCATAATTATTCCAGTCGTTACGTGGTAATTGATGTTTATCACTGTTTTGTATGACAAACATTATTTAAGGTGATAACCAGCAAATCCCGACCACAAGGAATGTCGCTGCCGTGCTGTGCCGGTTTTGCTCATCTGATTGAAACGGCGAGAACAGTTTATACACTCTGGAAATTAATACTTAACACTTAACACTGTGGACCCCCCCACCTGCTCTGTGACAGGCAGCCCAGACCTGCCGCATGCTGCCACATAAGTTCTGGCATTTTCATGACCGCTGCTCACGTCGGGTGAACAGATGTCCCTGAAATCTCAGTGTAAACAATTGGAAAAGGCTCTTCACAGTGACTCGACGCTCAAGCTGCCCTCAACAGGGCTACTGCTGGCGGGGAGAAGCCTGCACAACATAGCCATAGCGCTTAGGTCACGGTAGGCAGAGGCATACACGGGGGCGGGGCCACAAGGTCACTGGCCCCAGCTGAGAGGCCCCTCCCCTGTCATTCACCGATTTAAAACATATCATTGGCTAATGATTAGGTTGGCCCCTCTATACAGTATGAATTATGATCCCCTCCTATACCCCCAATGACAATCCCATTCGTTCATTTCATCCCAAGCATTGTACCAGTACAGGATCAGTTTCTATTTTTTTGTTCTGTTTCATCCCAGGCCTGACATCCCTCCCTGGTCCCAAGGTAGGATGTACCCAAGGGAAGGGAGTACCCCAGGGAAGGGAGTACCCCAGGGTAGGACATACCCCAAGGAAGGGAATATCCCAGGGTAGGGAGTACTCCAGGGAAGGGAGTACCCCAGGATAGGGAGTACCCCAGGATAGGGAGTACCACAGGGTAGGAAATACCCAAGGGGCAAATATTGCAAATGAACAAAATATAGCCACATGCATCTATATCCATCAAAATGGGTGTGGATATGGGAGGTGGTTGGTGTGTGAAGTCGGAGTGTCCCGCCCATTGCTGTTGCAGGGACAGGGTGGGGTCGTTGGAGGTGGAGCCATCCCCTCCCCCACCCTCATTGCCCTTCACTTTTGGGTATCTCCCTTTCTCCCCCCGCAGGTTCCCCCGGCCCAGGTTTGCTGTCCCCGTCACCGGCAGGAACGCCAACCTCCCAGCCGGAGCCGGCAGAGACGACCGTGCCCAGCGCGGAAGCAGCGGCCCTCGGCGGCCCTCGCCGCCTGACCTACTTTTCTCCTTGTAAAAAAGCAGACTGCCACAGTGACATTTCATGCCAGGCTGTCCCCGAGCATAGCGCCAGGGAGGGGGGCACCCAGCCACTCAGCTTGCCCATTATTTGTTCAGGCTGGCTGGAATGAAGGGATTACTTCGGCTTCCCTCATTCACTGGGAGTTTTGAAAAACGTGCACTTTGTTTTGAGTGCGGCCTGCTGAAATATGGTGCAGCCTGAAACCCAGAAACTTAGCAACGGCACGAGGAAAGCTGAGGCGGAATTCTGGGTCTCCAGTTCTCGCGCGTCGGGCGTGACACTCACGCTTTCAAACTGCCACGTTCACTCAAGAAGTCTTACAGCAAATCTATATTATTCCATTATAAACCTAAAATTAGCTGCATCAAAAGCATTTGGGGTAGTTTGCAAACCTTACAGACTATTTACAAGGTAGTAAAACTGCCACATACATGCAAATACATGTGAAAGTGTGGCCGGCTTGTCTCGAATTGAAAATCAAAGTTGGCGACCCTGAGGCAGAGGGTTAATGTTATTGGCATCCTGTTGTATGGAAGAATACCACTTTGGTTCACAAACTTCTTCCGGGTGGGGCAGCCAAATTACATCAACAGCTCAATTAATTAATCAACTAAATTAGTAAGTTTATGTTATTCGGTATCAATTTCCCAAACAATGTGTGTTAATGGCTCAGTGGAGTTCAAAAGATGCATATTGAATATTGGATGGTAACGTCAAATACTGGCTTGAGATTTTTAACCTTGACACTAACTCTTCAGTGTATCACATAACCGGCATTTACTCTGCTCTGTCATGTAACTTGTCTTGTATCTATTTGTATTTATGTTTATTGTCTGTCTACATTATGCCCTAATTCGTGCTGATCCTCCTGTGTGCCACACCCCCCTCGCTACTTCGTGTGGAATCCTGCGTCATCAGCTGTTACTCGCTCTGTTTCATTAGTTCAGTACATTAAACTCAGCGTTAGAGTATGTTTCCCCAGTCCGGTAATTGATGTCATGTTTCTGTTGAATTGATGTGTTTCTGAATGTGTTACCCCAAAATAAAGCTCATGTTTACCCAATTCCACGATTCCCTCTGCCCCCAGTAGCGTGGCAATAAGGATTCTGATACCTTTTACATACATAAAATGAAAGTTTTACACCAAAAGAGTTGCAATTTAAACATAATTTCCTTTGGCTGCCTATGGCATTTGCGGTGAGTTGGTTTCTGCAGATTGCCTGCAGTATGTGTGCATGACTATTGAGGAGCTGGCATCCCGTCCAGGAAGTTCTCCCGTCTTGTGCCCTGAGTTTCCTTGGATTGGCTCCAGGCTCCCCTGTGGCCCTGTACTGGATAAGCAGCCGCATGATGGATGGAGACAGGAAGGAAACTTTTCCCAGTTGTTTCAGTGCTTAACCATTAAATCACAACTGTGATTTAGCACGATTTGCTGATGTCCACTTCATTAAATAAAGTAATAAGTTAGTGTCCTTGCATTGGCCCAAAGTGTTCTCACACATATGAGGGGAAGGTTTCAGGCTGGAAATTTTACTGAATTAACACAAAACTTTCTACTCCCACAAAGGCAAACCCATTATCCCCTATGGAGCACCAACACGCCATCGTCCGAGTCAGACACTTCTGCACAAATGGACTTGGATTGGATGTTAAAAAAATGCCCTTTCATATTCACAGTACAGAATAGTTTCATATCTAGAAAAGCTCAAAATTAACATGAAATAACTACCACGAAGAGCGTCATCGGGTTTTTATGTTTAAAGTGCATTTTTACAGCATTTGTATGAAACACAGTCTTGGCGTGAGCTGGCATATAATTTAAAGCGTGCAGAATCACTCAGTCTGTGGGGACATTTGTTCTTTTATATGGCTGAGTGGTTTATGGACAGGCCGAACCGTGTTTCGGGGAGTGGAGAACGTCAAAAAGCCAATTGTGACTTTCGAACCCCGGCAGCTCGCTGTGGCTGATTAATGGCCAACTTTCCGGCAAGTCATTGGCGGCTTTGATATCTGGGATTGATTTGTTCGCCTTGATGGTTTTGCTAAAAGGGCATCCCGTAGTGTGTGACGAAGGTTTAACACGTGATCTAGCGCAGTTTGGGGAGTGATCATTCCCAACTGTCATGTACATGACAGGCAAACAGTGAAACAACTGGGAAAACCTAACTTCCTGTGACCATCCATCATGCTGCTCCATCTTATACACCAAGGGCCGTTAAATCGGTTACCAGTGCACCTTCATGGCTCATCTTCAGGCTGTGGGACACCAATTGGAGAACGCAGAGAAGCCCAAATGCCGGGCCACAAGCCTCAGCTGAAAGCTGATTGGCCTCACGAGTGCACCTTCCCCTGTCACTCACCAATTCAAAGCATATAATTGGCTATCAATAAAAAAAAAAAAAATCCTAGAATTGCCCCTGCTGGCATGGATAAGAGAAGTACAGGAAAAGTCTGCTGATGGCCACAGAAACCATCCTGTTGGGAGCAGAGTGGACTGGGGGTTAGAATTCAGCTCATTGGAGTTTTACTTACACAATAATGTTCTGACGGTGGAAAAAAAAGACTGTTCAGAGAGATAACCAATCAGATTGTAAAGGAGGTGAGTGCAAGCGACCAGAGGAGGCAGGACCAACCAATCAGATGTCTTGATCCTAGAACTCCCATGAGCTTAGGACTCCCTGGCAGTGATCAGTAGGTTGCTGGTTCACACCCATGGTTAGTGGAGTGGTTTCACCATTGGGCCCTTGAGTAAGGCCCTTAATCCCAATTACTCCAGATACTGGCTGACTCTACTTTCTCAATTGTATGTTGCTTTGGTTAAAAGAAGCATCCACTAAATAAAAATAATCAATTGTACCGCAAGAATGTAGTGAACATAAATGGCCTTTTCTTGATCGTGCTCTTTTCTCGCTTATTGTATTGTTTGTTAGTCAGCTAGCCGACAGTATGTCAAGTTCAACATGTGTTGACTCAGTTCAACTTGTCTCGGAGTGACTAACAGAGAGACGCTGCAGAATGAAGCGGAATCCGAGTACCTCCCCTATACCCCCACGGGAAGGAATTCTGTGCCATCATCATATCTTTTCCAGAGGAACATTGCGTGATATTTCTGTAGAACTCACAATAAGTAGCATCTGACTAAGCGTTAGTCACACACTGAGCCACGAGGCATGACTAAGGAAACTGGGGAACTGAACGTCTGGGGTATCGCATTCCGAGATCAATGTGTTCTCCTTGCGGCCAAATGGTTGGTACTTCCCACCGATACACTCATATGTCAGTATGTGCAGGCGGAAAGTAAGCTATCTGCTGTGACGTTATTCTGTCGTGTATCTAGCCCAGTGAAAGTTACTTCTGAGGATGCCCTTTACAGCATTGAATAGCAGTGGAATAGTAATATGTTTAAGCAGGGCTAGAAATTAATCTTGCACATTTGTATGACGTGGGTAATTTAGACGAAGGACGAATGCAAAAAACTGACCACTAACCAGCTATCTAGTAAACCAACTTGCGTGGACAATATCAAATAGCCAGAATATTGTATTTATTCACATCCCAACACAGTATGCAGATCACTGCGTGTATAAAAATTTTCTTGGGTAATGGTACATGCAGGGTCTTCTTGGCCAATCTCAGTTTTGGACTTCTCTCAGTTAGCCAATCAACTTGAAGGGCCTGATGAATCAGTATTCAGCATTTGATTGACCATTTTCCAGAGGAAGAAATTACTAAAGATGTTGGCAAGCTAGACTGGAAAGAAATAGAGACAACTAACTAGATTTGCATTACTTCTCATGGCAATTTATTATTTTAAGACATGATGGTTTTTGGTTGCTCTTCATGCTTGAATTTCACATTGTATTTTGTGGGCTAGTGAAAACATTTCTGAGCCTGTACATTTTTTACTGAACTAGCACAGTTGGTTAGTTTTGTTGTTCCACAAATCAAACAAGTAAGAATTCCAACACACTTGTTACACATGGCCAGTAGAACATCTTGAATTTTGAATCGTTAATTACATGGATCATATCAGAGTGGTTGGCAGTGTCTTCAGTCAGTCGTCTGGCTGCTATTGCAGTCATACATCTGTGATGGAGAGAGCTGGTACCTCTTTTTTCTAAAGACAATAAGTGTAAAGTCATTCATGTTCCAGCTTCACTGAAACCCAGAGGACCTGGGCTACCAATATCGTGTGTCGAGGAGTGATTTCTAAGGTCACACCTGATACTGAAATAGCCCTTTGTCTGCTGGAATTAAACACATGTTCAATGTGACATTAAAGTGAGTTGGTTGAAGTCACTTCCGATCAGGTAAAGCTTTACATTAAGTGCACCTTCATAATGCATTCATACTGCAGTCATAGAACATTCATAAGCAGCCTGCAAGTACTGTACACCTTAACATCCTAACATCCCTTAACAGCTTTAATATATATTAATATACATTCCGTGATTATACAATTATAATGCTTGTTATTATTATATAATGTTTGTTTTTAATGTATATTACAGCTGTTAAGGGATGTTAGGATGTTAAGCTATACATACACAATGTTTATGAATGTTTTTATGAATACTTAATGAATACATTATGAAGGCGCACTGAGCATTTCATGAATGCAATATAAAAGCATTATGAAGGTGCAGCGTTCCCAACATACCCAACATAGATATAAAATTTATGTGAAATGTAGACCTTGCAGTTAGTCACTGCAGGAGTAGAGCAGTCCAATCGGTAAATCATTTGTATCTGCAAAGCCAGGTGATTCTTTCCATTCAGTGCATCTATTGAGCTTTCAGACTAAAGGAAGATCTACATCTCCTGTCTTCCTCATGGGGACTGATTGGTCATCCCGGCTGTACGTCATGCACCATTAAAGTGAAGCAACGCTTCGGTTACAAATGTTGCTGGAGAGTATTAAAATTGCTTAAAAAACGAGATTAAAATAAATATATCAAACATCATTTTTAAGTGGATATTCTGTGGCCCTACAAAACATACAAAAAAACAAGAACCGGCATTATCATAGCTTCGAGAAATGTTTCATTGATACATAGTAGCATATTGTCTTTTCTTTTTTTAATTTTAAAAGGAGATTGTCTGCGGTCAGGTAAATATTATAAAGTATATAAGATGTGTAATGCTGGGACCAGGTAAGAGGCGAGGATCCAGTAATGCGAAGTGAAGTGGTCTTTATTAGGGATGGGAAGAACCAGAACGACAGAAAAACCAGGAACGGAATCTCTGCGAGATTCGTTCTGTAGAGGGGTACGCTCCCTAGGGGAGGCTGGCGAACAGAGCTGGAATCGGCGGGCAGGAGTCGAGGTCGGGATCCGTTGCGGGGAGTCAAAAGCCGGGGAAGTCAATCCAAGGGGAAGACACGGACACAGAAGACAGGAGGTTCGGAGGAGGCGGGAGGCGGGAAGTCGTCGGGTCGGGTTCTCAGGAGAAGGAGCTGGGCTGAGGAGGTAACAGGAACAGGCAAGGTAAGTATAAGCGGGGTGACGAATCAGAGGAAGCAAACGGAGAGACGGGGAAAGGATAAATCGCTCGGTATGGCTCATTCACGAATGGCAACAATACTTCGCGTTGTCCTGTTGGTGGTGATCTGGTTTTGTAGCGATCCTCATTATCGCTTCCTTGATCGCAGCTGGTGAATCCGCCCTAGTGGGCGTGACATTACCCCTCCCCCGATGGCCGCCTCCGGGAGGCCAACGACGTTTCCGGGGTCTACCCCGGGGCCGGAGCGCCGGTTTGTTGGGATAGGTTTGGTGGTATTCCTGCACCAGTTGAGAATCCAAATCCGACGAAGCCGAGACCCACTGACGTTCTTCAGGAGGGCTGTCGCTCCAGTCAACTAGATATTGCAGCTTACCTCCTCATCTCTGTGAGTCCAGGATAGCCCTCACACGAGCGGGGGGGTTGTCGTCAGTGACAGGTGGAGGTTGTTCGTCTTCGCGTGGCTCTGAACGTACGTAGATGACAGTGTTTAACAGGCTTCAATAAAGACACATGAAAGGTGGGACAGATTCAGTAAATTCGGGGCAATTGGAGACGTACTGTTACTGGTCCTATCCAGCGCAAGATGCGAAATGGCCCGATGTACCAAGCTGTTAACTTACGACATCCCAGGATGCGGAGGTTTTTGGTTGATAGCCAAACCAACTGCCCAGCCTGATAGGGGAATCCAGGTCTTTGGCGCCGATCCGCCTGAGCTTTCTGCCGTTCCGACTGGGTGCGCAGGGCCGCTTGGGCACTGCGCCAAGCTTGTTTACAGTCGCGATACCAGGTTTCTATATGGGGCACCTCACCTTGTGGGGAGTCCCACGGGAACAACGGGGGTTGGAAACCTAATACACATTGGAAAGGGGATAGTTTGGTTATCGGATTTACCCTTGAATTGACTGAATATTCCACCCATATGAGGTGACTTGCCCAACTAGTAGGATCTCTACAGCATAACAGGCGAAGCGCTTTGGAGATTTCGCGGTTAGTACGCTCCGCTAACCCATTAGCTTGTGGGTGTTAAGCGGTAGTCAAACTGAGGGAGATCTATAACTTATCACAGAACGCCCTAAATACTTGGGATGTAAACTGGGGTCCCCGGTCTGACACTATATCTTCGGGTATCCCACTGTAACGGAACAGGACCTGCACTAGTGTCTCAGCTAGTTCCATCGCTGAAGGAAGCTTCGGAAAAGCAACCAGTCTACACATCTTAGAAAATCGGTCTACTATAGTGAGTATTGTGGTCTTACCAGATGAACGGGGTAGTTTCCGTGATGAAGTCCATCATGATGTGAGACCAGGGTCTGGTGGGCATGGGCAGTGGTTGGAGTAGTCCTGCTGGGCTTTGCGACGACGTTTTGCATCTAGCACACTCAGTACAACTGTCTACGTATGACTTAACATGCTCTCTCCATTTAGGCCACCAGTATCGACGTGCTATGAGGAATTGTGTACTGGTTACCCCTGGATGACCGGTCCAAGGAATGTACCCAGTGTAGCAGGTCTTGCCGGTACTTACTGGCCACGTATGTCAGACCGGGAGGACAACCTGAGGGTATGGTGTGTCCCTCATTTTCGGCTTGGATTTTCCCGTCCAAGTCCCAGGTAATCGATGAAATGAAACATCTAGGGTCCAATAACGGTTCGGTCTGCTCCTCTCGTTCTGATGATGCGAATTGCCTGGAGAGAGCATCAGCCTTCACATTTTTACTGACCGGCAGATAACTTACCCGGAAGGAAAAGCGGGCGAACCATTCCGCCCACCTTGCTTGACGAGAGGAGAGACGTTTGGCCATCTGCAGGTATTCCAGGTTGCAATGGTCGGTTAATATAAGAAAGGGGTGCTTGGCTCCTTCAAGCCAATGATGCCACTCTTCTAAGGCGAGTTTGATAGCTAACAATTCCCTTTCGCCGACTCCGTAATTCCGTTCTGCTGCTGACAACTTCTTGGAGAAATAGGCACAGGGGTGCCGTTTACCTGTGTCTCGCTGACGCTGTATCAGGACCGCCCCCACGCCTGCCTCCGACGCGTCTACCTCCACCTCAAATGGGAGATCGGGGCAGGGTTGTTTTAAGATCGGGGCAGAGCAGAATGCCTCCTTCAGCTTTCGGAAGGCCTGTTCGGCATCGGGAGTCTAGGGGAGGCGAGCTGGCTTGCCCCTGGTTAAAGAGGTGAGAGGCCCGGCTACCTGACAGAAGTTACGAATAAAATGACGGTAGAAGCTTGCAAACCCCAGGAATCGTTGTAATTCTTTTAACGTTTTGGGATGTGGCCACTCCTGTACGGCCATAATCTTCTCCTCGTCCATGGCTACTGCCCCGGGACAAATCACATACCCCAGAAACTTGATCCTCTCCTTGTGGAACTCGCATTTCTCCAGTTTGGCATAGAGACGATGTTCCCTCAGCCGCTGTAATACCAGCCAAACATGTCTTTTATGCACCTGCTTCGAGGGGGAATAGATCAGAATATCGTCGATATACACGATCACAAATATATATAACATGTCATAGAATACATGGTTCATGAAGGCTTGAAATATCGAGGGACTGTTAGCTAGCCCGTACGGCATAACGCAATATTCGAATTGCCCCCTGCTGGTAATGAACGAGGTTTTCCATTCATCACCCTTCCGCACCCTGACGAGGTTGTAGGCCGCTACGAAGGTCCAGTTTCGTGAAGATCACCGCCTCTCGCAAGTTCTCCAAGGCCGCGGGGATTAGAGGTAAGGGTTCTCTCCGCTTTATGGTGATGGCGTTTAATGCCCGGTAGTCTACCACCGGGCGGAGTCCTCCATCCTTCTTCTTCACGAAGAAGAATCCGGCAGTAGTGGGGGAAGTGGACGGCTGGATGATTCCCTGAGCCAAGCCTTCCCATATGTATTGGTCAATGGCTTCTTCTTCCTGGAAAGAGAGAGGGTATAATCTCCCGTAGGGCAGCTGGGCTCCCTTGAGTAAGTCAATCGCACAATCACAATCGCGGTGCGGGGGTAAACCAAATGCCTTTTCTTTGCTAAAGACGTCTTGGTACTCAGCGTATTCCCCTGGGAGGGTGTCTAGCTTACCCGGCGTTGGACTTTCTATGGCGGTGGCTTTACAAGGAAGCTGTAAGCAATCTGTCATACACCTTTTCGACTAGTCTCGCACACAACCTGTTGTCCAATCGAAAGACGGGTTATGTAGTTGCAACCAAGGGAGTCCGAGGATGAGGGGGTCTTTTGACTGGGTTAATACCAACACCTCCAGTGTCTCTTGATGCAAGGCCCCCACCTGCATTCAAAAGGGATCGGTACCATGGGAGATCCGACCCTTCTCCATGCGTTCTCCTGTTACTCCTAGTACTGAGAGGGGACGTGTTAGTTCGTGGAGAGGTAATTTCATCCGGGTGGCTAAATGAATGTCCATAAAGTTCCCGGCGGCACCACTGTCGATTAAAGCCTGTACATGGAACCGTACCCCACCCCATTCTAAACATACCGGCATTGTCAATTGTGTGGTTGTAGCCAAAGGCACGGATGACACACCTACCGGGAGCGCATTTCCTGGGCGTCTGGGCCGGTTGGTACAGGAGCTTAGCGTGTGCCTGGCCTCTCCGCAGTAAAGTCCCCCCTGCAGTCGTCTCCGGCGTTCGGTGGGGGTGAGTGGTGACCTTCCGAGCTGCATAGGTTCGGAGCTATCTCTAGAAGGAGGACCCAGCAACCGAGGCATGAAGGCCGATTCACGTTGCTTGCGGCGGTCTCTGAAGGTGTTGTCCAGTCGGACAGCTTGCCGCACCAACTCATCAAAAGAGGGAGCCTCCCCTCGATGTGCCAATTCATCCTGTACCTCCAGGTTGAGAGCGCGTAGGAAGAGTACTTGGAGGCAATCGTCAGGCCACTGGAGATTGGCAGCGATGGTCCGAAACTCCAGAAAGAACTCCGCGATGCTCCGGTTGCCCTGACGACAGTCTAGAAGACGGAATCCCGGTCTTCGACCAACCGCTGGGTGATCAAAAACCTCCCGTAGTGCACGGTGGAAGTCCCGGGCGTAAGGTAGCAGGTGGCTGTTCTCGACCCAAAGGGCGGTAGCCCATTCCCGAGCTCGTCCTGTGAGTAGGGAGATGGTGAAGCCACCTCCGCTCCCGGATGATGGAACTGCTCAGGGTGCTCCTCCACATAAAGCCCGCATTGCATCATAAAACCCTTGCACTGATTGGGGTTCCCGTCATACCTCTCGGGTATGGCGATCGGCAGGGCAGCGGTGGCACGAGGCGGAGACTCAGGTAGGGGTACCTGTGATGCACGAGACTGGAGCAGTTGCTCCATGGCTGAGACTCGTGTCTCCAGGTTCTCCGCTGGATCCATTGGAAGGGCGAAGTATTCTGTATTGCTGGGACCAGGTAAGAGGCGAGGATCCAGTAATGCGGAGTGAAGTGGTCTTTATTAGGGACGGGAAGAACCAGAACGACAGAAAAACCAGGAACGGAATCTCTGCGAGATTCGTTCTGTAGAGCGGTACGCTCCCTAGGGGAGGCTGGCGAATAGAGCTGGAATCGGCGGGCAGGAGTCGAGGTCGGGATCCGTTGCGGGGAGTCAAAAGCCGGGGAAGTCAATCCAAGGGGAAGACACGGACACAGAAGACA
>JAODLC010000042.1:20309167-20324024 GCA_026781145.1 Hippopotamyrus pictus | reverse complement strand
GAGAGTGATTAACAGGGTGTACTGTATCCAGTGTAATCAGCACGAAGAAAAGGGTGTACTGTACCTGGTGTGAAGAGCATGATGAACAGGGTGTACTGTATCCAATGTAAGCAGCATGAAGAAAAGGGTGTACTGTATCCAGTGTAAACAGCATGAAGAATAGGGTGTACTGTACCTGGTGTGAAGAGCTGTAAAACTTTAAGGTGTGCGAGAAAATGACGCCTGCAGAGGCTTTACATGAGGTACCATACGCAGGTTGCTGTTGCGTTTCTGGGTCACGCCTCCTTATCACGCCCTTCTTGCCAAATCGTCTCCATTTTACTCTGAATTGTGTCTCTCAGCTTCATTGTCACAAAGTCCCAAGGGAAATCCCTTGCACTGTCTGACTGACATAATGTCTGTCTGACTGGCAGATGTCAGATGAGAGATGCAGAGAGAAAAACCGTCACATAATAATGGTCTTGGTCAGTTTTGGAGTATTACCATCAAGCTTATTGACCTTTTTTTCAGTGAACGTGGAGTGATATATTTAATCACTTAACTGCCTGCCAGTTTTGTATAAACTTAATACTTAAAATCCACTGAAATATTAGTATTATTACCGTCTGACATAGATATTCGCTGATAATTACCCAATGGGTTAACTTACCTAACCCATGAATGTAGTGATTCCTGGTTTGCTAGACTTGGAAGAAGAAAACTTAAAACAAAAGAGGGCGAATTAATCTTCAAATGTAACTGGAAAATATAGACACGGCATGGCTGCCATTTTCTGTAATATTCATTCAGGCATTATCCAAACCACTAAATCCCCACTGGGGTCACAAGGGGAGCATCGGGGACAGGAGAGAATCAACCCTGGGTAGGTGCCAACACACTGCAGGGTGCACACACACACAGGGCCAATTTAGATACACCAATCAGCCTACCCTGCATGCTTTTGGGCTGTGGGAAGAAACCGGAGCCCCATTAGGGTTGCAGGTTCGAGCCCTGGTTCCTCCTGTCCCCATCAAAGTGTCCTTGAGCAAGACTCTGAACCCTAAATTGCTCCCGGTGTGCAGGTTGGTGCCTTGCATGGCAGCCTCCTCCACCAGTGTATGAATGTGTGTGTTGATGGGTGAATATGAGTTGTAAAGTGCTTTGAGTACTCATAAGAGTAGAAAAGTGCTATATAAATGCAGTATATTTACCATAACCCCTGCATCACTGCACCACCCGTGTTCTGTAGTATCTTAGCTTTTTTTCCAGTATCACCAACAGTTGATCTAAACACTTGTTTTCATGTTTCCAGCAACACAGTTACTGAATAGAGCTGTTGTTCAGGTGTCAGGAGACCAGCCACATGCAGTATGGCATGGACAGGGGCGGATTAACGCACAGGCTAGGTATGGCTTAAGCCTAGGGGCTCCACGTGTGCCAGCCTGCAAGGGGGCCCCCATTGGCCAGTAAAAAATATAGGGGGGCGGGGTTGGGGGGCCCACAGACTACTGTAGCCTAGGGGCCTCTGTACACCTTAATCCACCCCTGGGCATGGAGGTTTTATTAGTTGGTTAGTTGTTCTTTTTTTCACCAGCTTTTGGAGAAAGATGCAATTGTTAGTGAAGCCCAACATGCTGACGGCCGCTGTCAAACTGTACAGTTAGAAATGTTAAATCCATTGTGACGTCATTTAAGTCCCACCATTTCTAAATGTTAATATTCTCCGTTTTATAAGACTTGTAGGTAACGCTGAATTCTTTATATCTTTGATAGGTGTTGGTTTTTTTTTTTTACTTCTCCTGTTTGGTTTATCACATTTTATTTATTTAGCAGATGCATTTATCCAAAGTGACATTTGGTTTTGAGAGAGCGGGGTCAGACAGTCCCCAGAGTAATTGGGGGCTAAGAGCCTTGCTCAAGGGCCCAATGGTGAAATCACTCTCCTGACCCTGGAATTCGAACCAACAACATTCTAAGCCCCTGACCCACACATTACATCTCTAGAAGAGATACCAGCCAGCCATTTGCCCCGTTTACATGGCTCATGTGCCTTGCTGTGTCCAATCCACTCTTCCAAATGAAAGGGTCTTGAAGTCCCAGTATGATTGGTGAATATCGAATTCAGTCGATCTACTGCAATCTGTTTTCATGGGTGTTTCCAATATAAAATGCACTCAGGACAGTGGGCAGTCCCATCAGTTTTGACTGGTTTGCAGTGCCCAGTGGTCACAGACATACTAATCTCTGTGTGTTGAACTCTTGAGATGTTCACTTGTGTTCATTCTTGGTGGTGGTGGGGGGCGTGTAACAGGAAAGAGTTCGGACACAATCACTGAATCACTTCCAGAAAACCTGATGTCTCTTCACCATAGATCATTGGGATTGAAATGTGGCTTTGTACCAGGCTAGGAAATGGTATGTTGGATAGAGAATTTGATGTACCAGTCTGCCTGTGAAGAACATGGAACATTTAAACCAAATAGCTGCAGTAAAAATATCCATTAGTACAAATAGCAGTGAAATTGTGGCACTGTGAGCTAACTAAATCATTCTGGGTCTGCTAAGTGACTTAATAACCTGCCAGAAGGAGATGCTTTAGTCCTTCATCCGAGCCTGTCAAGTTCCTCCTCTTGACACTTTGACAGAGTCTGAAGCGATGAGCGATGAGCATCCGTCTCACCAGATTCTGAGAGGGGTGGGGTGGAGAAAAATAAAAAAGACAGGGAACTGATGAAGTGTTGGGAGGTATCAGCGGGAAGGTGTAGCATGGAGGACAGAGGATGCCTGCCAAGGCTAAATGAAGAGGAACATGGAAGGTGACTAGCTGTGAAAGGGACACCGCCCCAACTCAAAGGTGCAGGGCTGGCTGAATGCGAAGGCTATCTGAAGCACATCAGGCTACCGGGCTGTCAGTCAAGGGACGCTTATGCCTAACAGCTGCAGTATGTAGCTCGGCAGGTTAGATGCCAGTGTGCAGAAGGTGCTGGTTTCCATTTCTGTGGCCAGCATGGTAACCACATCACCACTGAGCCTGGGCAACAGCATCTGCTAAATAAATTAGGCCTGGTGGAAGCTTGACCTTGGCTTCCAGGTCCGTTCATTCAGGGGCTTCTGCTGTATCGCTGATGAACAATGGCTGACTTGAAGAAGAACGGCACATTAACCTTTATAGGGGTCCAAGCAGAGTTGCTACTGGGACCCAATTGTTTTTACTATTGCACTGCTAAAAAGTAGTAATGGAATCCCAAGGTGATAGTATGAGATCATGCTTTACATTCTCCAGTGCTGTGACTTGTAACTGGAAAATTAGTTAATTTTTTTGCTGTTATTTTCATAATAAAGAAAACTACACAACAGCCCAGCATTAAAGTTTTTGTTACGTATGAGCTGTCATTGGCCGCTTTTCCTTCACTTCCTGGTCAGACTCCTCCAAAACTATTTCTACTCTATTTAGGTCAGCTGGCCAGGTCAAGTGATGCGACACTATCACGCCCCTTTTTAGGCGGCTTGGTGTCCAAACTTTTGACTGGTACCATATGTGTGTATGTCTCAAAGGAGAGCAAATGGGATATTTGAAAAGAAGCATTCTGATGTACTTATGCAAATAAAGCTTTATTTCACTATTAATCTATTTATAGTAAATAGAGCTTTATTGGTCATGGCGTTTTAATTAACAAATGACAGCACTGGCATTGATTGCTTGCACATTCAGATTGGCCCCTTCTCATTATTTCACAGATGCATACTTGTGATATTACAAAAGACTCACATTGCCCAGACTCCATAAGGTAATTTCCCAGCATGCCTCGGTCTCTCCGGATTGTCGGTACATCTCAGGCAGATTTGATCTTGACGGCAATGTCTTGGAGCTGTCAGATACACTTTGTAATTGCAGTTCACCTCTGGGGCATCCTTGGCCAAGTGCTTTGGGGCCTCAAAGGGGCCAACATCAAAATTGGCTGATTTATTCTGAAATGAAGCCCTTGGGCTATAATATTCACCCTGAGATCTGTCAGCTTAGAATAGGGCATAATGGACATCGAGAAAACATGCTATTTTAATATTGGGAGCTTGTTATTAGGACCTAGGAGGCTGGTTTGTATACATCACAGTGATGTTTTTGTTTGTGGGTCACTGGGCTTTTGACCTCAAGAACACCCCAAATGGGCCATCAGAGTTGTGCCCCTGGGCTAAGCACTATGCTTGGGTAGTATCAAAGTTTCTGTGCTATTTTCAGATATTCAATTCTATTTATTTGTATAGCATATTTTCACATTACATTGTCTCAAAGTGCTTTACGTTATTCCTGCCCCAAGCCCCCAGTAAGCTAACCAGAGGTGACAGTGGCAAGGAAAAACTCCCTAGAAGGAAGAAACTTTGGGAGGAACCAGATTCCAGTTGAGAGCTACCTGAAGTGCCCAGTGTTTGGCACCGTACACGAGCTTTACGACCCCGAACAGCTCTTCCTCTCGATAGGAGCCGATCTTTCTCTTCAAAGAGTTAATCAGCATTGATGGCATATTAACGTTAAAAGCACAATCAGTGCACTCCGATATTTTTTTTCGGATGATAGATTATGAAGCTGGAGAAAATGACCCACTTTGCCACACTGAATTGTTATGGCATTCATGAGAGCAACAACACTGTGGAATGATAAGGAACAAGATCAGCCTTTCAGTGGAGACAATGAATCATGATCTTTATCGTAAATTCTCCATCTGGAAGATAAATTAGCCACGGTAGATTCAGATATAAAAAGAGAGGCATGTAACACATGCCATATATTAAAGTATAAATAAAAACAATTACGATAACAATGAAACATTAATAACCGGTAGTTAAAATACACATCCTGTTTCCTCATGAACCATGGCGGACCTGTTTTGTTCAGTATAATGAACAACTACTGTAAGTTTTTTTTTTTTTTTTTTTTGGTCCACTATCAATTCCAGAAATCTAAACGTTCGGTTTCCATCTAAAGTAAATGATGCTTTATTTGCCAAAACTGCTGGAACATGTCTGTGGGTTAAGGGCCTTGCTCACGGGCCCAGGGGTGATATGGTCACTCTGCTAGCCACAGAACTCAAACCAATGACTTTCTGGTCATTTGCACAGATGCATAACCTGAGCCACACAGCAGCCCCGTCTTCCATAACCACTTTTCCAGTGTAAATAGATAATAGTGAGCTTGGGACCTAGTCTGCAAAGCACAGGACAAAGGGCAGGGCTCAGTCTGTGTGAAATCCCTGCTCACTGCTTGCGACTTTCACTAGTAGACGAATCGCTGGCCACCAAAGTGCTTTTGCTTCTCTTTCTGGTGGCCCATTACTCTGATTTAATGCTAAACTCACTGAGCAAGAACTTTAATTTAATCTGCAGTTTAATTTAATTATCCAGATGGGTGCAGCCAGTGATACCTCTTCGATTCTACCCGGGAACGCGTGCAACGTAACAGTAACAGTAATTGTGGGCACACAGTGGAATTTCCACCGTATATCATTGCACAGATGATCGCTGGTCAGATTGTGGGATTCGGAGAGGGTGAGACGGCCGATGTAGATCAATCCTTTTCCTTCTAATAGATTCAGTGAGCAAACACATTGCGATGCACTTAATGTCTTTCAGCACGTATACGCAGGTCGGACACGGATTCTCTGGCGAAGGGCAGCAGGCTGGGCACGTAGCCATGAGGTCGAGAAGTGGGGGGGCAGCTCTCGACCCAGGGGCTAGACCTGAATAGCTTCAGTAAACATCAAGTTTCCGCCGCTATATGAATGGATTAAAAGGTGCGTTTGCAAGGCAGGGGAAGATTGGTCGGGGGGGGGGGGCGGCATCAAGCCAGATGTCAGAAACCTTCGCACTTCCAGTCCATTCCTCAGCAGGACTTCGAGGTGAAGCACAGTCACAGCTGCATAAAATTGCCGTAAGCATCCCAGTGAATTCAGTTGAATCAAAGGAGAATGGATTGGAAATGCCAGGGTTGTTTGCTTAATCCACACAAATAAGCCTCTATATGGGGTGGTGTGTGGCTCTCTGGTTTGGGACGCTGTGTCTGTAATCAGGCGGTCACTGGTTCAAGGCCTGGGGTCAGCAGAATGATGTCACCGTCAGGTCCCTGAGCAAGACCTGCTGACCCTGCTTTCTCGAAAAGCGATGTCGTTTTAGATAAAAATAAACAGCGTAAAATAGTATCTCAACAGCCTTCTTGCCCTGGGTATACTTCAGTGATCTTGTTTATTTGTATTTTGCGTACTCCAGAACTTCTGGGCTGCAGCATGAAAGTGTTTTTTTTTTCCTGTGTGAATATTCCCAGTAGATGCTGGTGTGTGATGTTGTTTCACACGGAGGGGGATGTTTTTCTATTTTATGTATTTATTTATTTATTTAATTAATTAAATAGAACGCAAAACATCCATATTGGTTGGATCTCCTGAAGTTCCATTGTTCTGATATCTCTGGGACAGGGCCAGGATTTTTTGAGGTGGGGGGGCCATAAGACGGGCCATAATTCATATAGAGGGGCAAACCTTATAAGCCAATGAGAAATTTTGATTTGATGACTGACAGGAGTGGACACTCCAAGGGCCAATCAGCCTTCTGCTGGGGGCGGTGCCCCTGTGGCCTTGCCCCTGTATATATACCTCTATATCCATGCCAGTTACCAGGCCTGCTCCAGAACTCAGCCTTCTGCCCTCTTAAGTCACTTTCTCTCATTAACCGACACGCAGAGGTTTCTTCGACTTTCGCATTAGGCAGTTAATGAAGTTGCAAGGTAGATGTTCGGTGCTTTGTAAAATAAAAAATAAAACACCTTGAGCCCTGGCCTGGCTGTGAGACCCAGTGGCACCTTAACTGCATGCCAGCTGGGGGCAGCTACTGCTCCTAGTCCCGTCGCCTCATTCGCAGGGCTTTGCGGACGCTGGCAATAAAATAGTCAATTTTTTAAATAGTAGTTTAATCCAAATGCTCTTAGTAGTGGCGTAGACTGGTACCTACTATGTCGGTTTTAGTGTCGGATGGAGAGCCAGTCACAGACTGGTCACATGACATTCACACCCCTTAATGGACAGGAGGCCGCGGAGGGCGGACGTGAGGCGCGAGGTGAGGTTAGGTCCACCGTCATTCTCTTTAACAAAACCGTCATGTGATTAAACCTGCACTTTTCAGCCCCTAAAAAAAACTGCAAGTTTAATCTAATAAAGTGGATTAACTCTGAATAAAGAGGATTAGGTGGGTGGACACTGTCACAGAAGGATGCGGGCTGGGGGGCTGGGGGGGGGGGTCCCTGAGACCTAAGCCTTTTGTGGAAAAAAAACGATTATGAGAAATAAGGGAATTCTTTTTACAAGAATGCTAGCCAGCCTTTGTCAAGTGTATCACAATGTCTGTCCTCGTTTGTAAGTGAATTCAAATTGACACTTAATTACATACTGTAGTTGGTAGCATCAGACTGCTGAATTTTGTACGGAATGAATTTCTAGCTAACTTTCTCATTAACTTTACTGCATTTAGACTAGTTCATTATAAACAGAAGTTATGTACTTAACACTACTTGTCAAAATATCTTCAATTAAACATTTATTTTTCAGATATTCCTTTTGTTGAAGTTCATTACTTCAGTTAGTGTTTAATGTAAACTTTTTGTTTATATCTTGAATACTTAAACAGAAGATCTTGCATATAAATTAGAATTAGACATTAGAGGAAGTGCAGTGAACATTTAAAAGGTGCAGCTTCAAATATCTACAAAAATAACCCAGGTGTTTCACCGGGAACATCAATTAATATTTTCTCATGTAGTGTAATTATAGGGTTCAAACGATTGAAAAAGACGTTGTCTTGAAAGCAGAGAGTTACTAGTGTGATTTGCTAAAATATCAATTAAAATCCATGCGTTCATCCATCTATCCATACCTATCCATCTATCCATTCCATACCTGCTTGTTCTATGCAGCATCGTGACGGGATCTAATTAATAAATCAAACGACAACTTGAGTGTTAGTGCATTTTAAATATGACTTTAAAATGAATACGGTATTCACAAAAGCAATGTGTTTCTAACTAAAAGAATCTGCAGGTATTTTAAACTGACACATACCCACGTTATTTGTTAGTGTTATGTACTTATGTGGAAGTAACCCAGTTTGTATCCTCTGATGACTGGTGGCTTCCCGACCCGTTTTCAGCCATCTGCGGTCTGTTCCTAACGGACCGGGCCCATGTGGGATAAGAGGCTCAAATCCCAACCCAGTTTCATTGTCATCGCTGAAGACAATCAGCAGTGTGACTTAAATACTTTTGCTGAATTTCTGTTCCGGTGTCATTCACTTACAGTATGCACGTCTGTCTGTGTCTTTAGCTAACAACGTCTAAATGTGTAAATCAAGAGAGGAGTCAACAACTTCGTGTTTTTCTTTTCCATCATTTGGACATTTGCCTTAAGAAAATGGTTGAGCCTGGCCTCAAATTATCTGTGTGGCTTTGTTCTAATAAATTCATTATATAGTATAAGCCACACTACTGGCATCAGCAAAAAAAAAAAACACAGGACTCAGCATACTGTATATATCCATGCAGCTTGGAGGAGAAGAAACTCTGTACAGGCAAGACATTGCATGTTGCTGTAGTGATACATTGGTTGTGAAAAGCAATACCCATCACGAAGACCTACAGACGGAGGAAGGACGTTCTGGTGAACGGAAGAGTATGCAAAACAAGATCTGCCTTTCATTGGTCATTAAAATCTAGCTGGGGTGATTCTGGGATTGTTTTTAAGGTAGGGGTCGCAAAAGGGGCCATAATTCATGCAGACGAACCACAAGCTTCACTCTCAGCTGTGTCTCAAAAGAGGGCAGGACGGAATATGCGAAAAGAAGCATTGCAATCTGCTTGTACTTGTGCAAATGGGAAATAAAGCATCTTTTCATCATTTTGTTTCTTATCTTTAGTCCATGATATGTTTTGAATCGTCACGGGGTACAAGACGGGCCAGTCGTCTTTCAGCTGGGGCCGGTGTCCCTGTATAAACCCCTGAACCCTAAGATGCTGTGGCTAGATTCTGCCTCTTGATGATTAATAGGGATGTTTATGCTATTGACAGCTGTATCATTAAGTTTTAATAGTGTATAGTTGATATGATAGTGTACGTGTCCCACTTTTTTCATGGAATTATCTTCCTGGTAAGATTCCTGCTGTTGTCAGCATCATCATCAATGTGTTGTGCGCTGGCCAAAGCGATTGCTTACTGGACACAAGCTCTACACGAACAGTCGGCTTCCTGGAACTATTTCTTTTTCCTGAATGGCTGAGGCTTCCCGCTAAAGTCAGTGGTCCGGGAGGTACTCCGCTGTGATGGACTGGACGTCTGTAGCGAAGTGACACCATGAACTGTGAGCCAGTCAATTTCTCCGGGAAGGCTGAAGTCATGCTCCTTTCAAACCATTCGCCCCTTGGGCCCCTTGGGTCCCTTGGGTCCTGCTGCTGTAAATAGACTAGGGAGGGATCTAGAGCTTCCAACTGGTCCTCAGGAGAAGATGCAGAAGTAACAGTGCACTCCACTTGGCTGCTGGCCTGAGGAAAGTAGGTTGGGAATGGCTGGGGTCTTGAGTTATGGCAGCAATTCCCCATTGAAGAGACCCATGTTTAGCAATGTGAGGAGGCCTTTGTTACAGCTTTTTTAGTCGACTGGTTTGGGCTTTTAATTTATTAGACTTTTGTTTGGAAATTAGCAGCTCAAGCTTCCAATGAAGCCAGGAGTCTTTTGTAAAGGGGGACTAAGGTAGAAGATGTGGGTTTCCATGGTTGAGCAAGAGGACCTGGAGGAAGACATCGGAGTGACCTTAGCCCAAGCAGGCCAACCTCTTCCTGTTAGGGTACCGTTAGGTCCTGAATCCGTCACGCTGTTTTCAGTATTGACAGTTTAGATATGGAACACAGTTACAGCCGTCGTCTAGCTCAACTAATTCCATTTCATTGTTCACCAGACAGTTCTTTTCAGTTTCATTCGCGAGACACTTTTCCTTTTTCCACGCTGTTTGGTTTCTCTCCAGTCGGTTTAAATTTTATAGATACCCTAAAGATGGCCAGTTGTAGACCTAGTTTGTTTCTCACAATCTAATTCATGTTACAGGATTAAAGAAGCTGTTAAATCTGATTCAGAGATGCAGCTTACCTCGTGAAATGCTGCTAGCTACTTTTTTGCTTTTTTACTTATCGTTCGTTGAAGTGTTAGATAAGACGTTGGCTTTTTTGATTGGATGATGTCATTGTTATTTACATTTCAAGGTTTTCTTCTGTGTACAGTATTATGGTATCAGATGTCTAACAATCTAATGTCATTCTGTCTGCCAGTTGAATGCTGTCTAATACCATTGCTGTTTTTAACAGTGGGGAGGTGTGTTACCAGTGAGGCGACAAGGTCTTTTTCGTACTATAATCAATGAAGGGTTTTTGGAAAGAAGTTGTTTTGGGGCAATCATTTTAGATCAGATGAATTATGCAAAGGTGTAAGGAACAGACTGAACTGTGAATTTCCTGTCTGTTTTAATAAGCATCATTATAATATGTAACAATATAACCCATCACAATCTCTTACAAATAGCACATGATTTTTAAAACGCATTTAAAATAAATCAAATCAGGATATTTGTTGGATCTTTAAGGATTTATGTAACTGTAACAGTTGTCACGTGCTAATTATGATACCTCATGACTTACAATGTTTCCATTTTTTTATTAATGTAAATTAGCACTGTTTACGCTAGTGCCAGGTCGAGGTGTCTGTCTCCTTTGATTTCATTGAGCACTTAGCCCAATAACCGAACAAAAAGTACACCCTGGTAATAATTCAATGTGGCACTACAGAGTAGCAGTTAAAGAACTTGATTTATGGCCTGATATATGCAGTAGTGTTTGGTTTCTCTGTGGATTTTGGGGCACTGCTATTATGCCGAAGCAATATCTATGGCAATTGCCTTAGGCCTTAGATAATCCCCAGTGACAGACATAGCTACCCTCGTGAGGACACTAAATACATTTTTGATCGCAATCATTCGAAATCCCCAACATGACACTGGGAGGGTTTATAGCATTTTACGGAACCTCTGGCTGTATTGTTGTATTATCTGATCCCTTGCAGCAGTGCCCGGAACCCTAGCAGAGATGTTCTACTTTGTCCCACATGAGTGTACTTGAACTATGATGTAATGTGCTTGAAAACTGAGACCTACAGACGGTAGCAGAAGTTAAAAAGACCGAGAAGCAGAACAGCTGAGGAAGGTACCAGAATGGTATGAGTGCACAATGTGTTTCATTTAAATGTAGATACATTAAATACATTCTTATGCCTTCATCACAAACAGACATTCCCCTGAATTTACTTTGTTGTACCTGTACTCGACTAAAAAGGCTATAGTACATAGAGAAACACTGGCCACTTTATTAGGAGCACCTGCCTAGTACAGGGTTGGACCCCCTTTTGCCTTCAGAGCTGCCTTAATTCTTTTTGGCATAGATTAAACAAGGTGCTTGAAACATTCCTCAGAGACTTTGGTCTATGTTGACCTGATAGCATCATGTCAACAGTTGCTGCAGATTTGTTGGTTGCACCTTCATGATGTGAATCTCCTGTTCCACCACATCCCATAGGCGCTCTATTGGATTGAGATCTGGTGACTGTGGAGGCCTTTTGAGTGCAGTGAACTCATTGTCATGTTCAATAAACCAGTCTGAGATGATATGAGCTTTGTGACATGGTGCATTATCCTGCTGGAAGAAGCCATTAGATGCTGGGTACACTGTCGTCATAAGGGGACGGACATGGACAGCATCGATACTTCGGTGACATTTAAATGATGCTCAGTTGGTACTAAGGGGCCCAAAATGTGTCAGGCACCCCCCCGCGACATTAAGCCACTGCCACCAGCCTGATTTGCTGTTTTGTCTTGATTATGTCAATTTCTGACCCTACCATCTGAATGTAGCAGCAGAAATTCTGACTAGGCAACGTTCTTTTCCAGTCTTCCATTGTTCAATTTTGACAAGCTCGTCCCCATTGTAGCCTCAGGTTCCTGTTCTTGGCTGACAGGAGTGGCACCCAGTGTGTTCTTCTGCTGCCATAACCCATCTGCTTTAAGGTTCCACGTGTTGTGCGTTCAGAGATGCTCTTCCTCATACCTTGCCCGGAGTTGGTTATTTGAGTTGCTGTTGTATCAGCTTGAACCAGTCTGGCCATTCTTCTTTGACTGCCACCATTACCAAGGCATTTTCGCCCAGAGCACCTCCCAGAGCTTCCTGGATGCGTTTTCTTTTTCAGCCCATTCTCTCTAAATCATAGAGATGGTTGTGTGTGAAAATCCCAGTAGATCAGCAGTTCCTGAAATAAAAATACCAGCCTATCTGGCACCAACAACTAAGCCACGTTCAAAGTAACTTAAATCAATTCTGCTCTCTAACCTTAAATAAAGCTCCTGACATGTATCTACCTGATTTTATACACTGTGCTGCTGACATATGATTGGCTGATTAGATATTTGCTTCGAGCAGCTGAACTGGTGATCTAATAAGTGGTCAGTGAGTGTATCTCATTCCAGAGGATGTTCTTATCCATACTGTAGATTAACTGTTTCCCTTGTAGTCTGTAAGAAAACAAAGTCTTAGAATCCTGCTAATTTTGCACTCACAAATCTAAAGGGTTGATCTGGAGCTTGTGTTTGGGACTAATGAGATGCTTCAGATAAGTCCTCTACCTCATACCCCTCAAGAACATGGATTCAATTTTATTTTAGGCCTAGGACCATCTCTGGCTCTCCAATCATGTTCATACTTCAACTGATCCCAGAACAGGCCGCTTAGACAAGATCCTTCTCAAGAACACAGATGTGATTTTAGGGCTAAGACTGTCTCTGGCTCTCTATTCATGTTCACCCTTTGACTGATCCCGGAACAGATCATATAGACAAGATACTTCTCTAAGCAGGTTTAGTCTGGTTTCAGTATTTTGGGCATCTCTTTAGCATGTGTGACCTTCATGAATTCATGACATTATTTATATTTCATGAAATATTAGTTTTTCTAAACATTTGTTGTTATATTTTTTCTCAAATAGTTTAAACAGTTGTACCATACAGCTAGTTCTGGCTAATCACAAGGTCTAGTTAGCTCACCATTTGTAATGCAGCACATAACCTGTTCAAACTGACTACTGACTGACTAGTAAATCAGGACTGAAGCAATTGTTACATTATTTTGTACCAGGTTGGGCCTCAAAGGTTCTCTGCCCTAGGTGACCAGTTACAATATATTGTCATAACCAGTGTTTCTCTACCCAGCCCTTGCAGACTCACGGCCCACATTCTTGCACCCTCCTGGCTCCCAGCACACCTGAACCAAACAATCAAAAACATTGAAACAGTTTCATTGGGAGCTGGGAGGGAGCAAAAACCTGGGCTGTCTGGGGGTCCCTGAGGAACTGGGTTGGGAAACATTAGCGTAAAGGCTACATATAAATGTCATCCATGAGTGAACTACACTTATTTTTATGTCGCTGTTTTTTCAAAATTCAGTAAATAAAGAGGAAAAAAAAAACTGATATAACATTATAAAAATTGCAGGACTTCTGTCATATAATAATGCTGTTATGTACGTGAATCCTGCACATTTGCACTCCATCATTAGCACTGAGTTCGAAATACAGTCGTTACCCGCCAGTTTTAAACTGCGGTGATGGTATGTCACACTGATGATGTGAGAGAGAGCACAGAGTTACGTACTCGAAGAGGGTTACGCAACCGCGGGGCCGCTAACAGGGGTAATCTTCTGCTTTGGCCAGCCTCTCGGAGCTGTGCTGTGCACTGTGACAGAAAGGAACGTGGAAGCTGGCTGGGGGAAAAAAAGATGTTTGAGCCCCCTCTATGGGACACTGGATACATCTGAGGAACACCTGCAGAAAAAAAGCTCCCCGTTTTCCTTTTGAATCGTTTTTCTTCAAACTGTGTGACCCCCGTTCTCCCTTGAGTCTTTCACCGTGAACTGGCGGATCTCTCGGAGGAGGCGAAGGGCTGCTTGTTGCTGCTTGTTGCTCCATTCAATATAAACAATGAAGTCATCCCTTCCATCGCTTGTTTTGCTAGCTGATGATGTCACCGGCAGCCAATCAACACGTTATACTGCAATAGGTAGCAGGGAAGGGGAGGGTCAAATAGAAGCTTATAAGAAGTTACAAGTATCATTAATAACAGCAACAAATAAACCTGTATTGTTGCAATTAGCAGTGATATAGTGACTGACTGTGGTATTTTCAGTTGTAGCATTAATAAAATAATATTAAATATGAAATTTGTCTTTTGCTGTAACTCTTTCAAATTCACATCACGCATCTCGTATAGATGTGGTTGGAATATTTTGAGTGAAGCTGAAAATGACATAGGTTAATCGCCAGTCTCAAGCCTCAGATTGACAGCTGACGTTCTGGGCTCACTGCATACAGTATAATTAAACCCATTTCAGGTAATTTAGGACTGAGTCATTAAGCAGGGTTACAATTACTTCTCTGCCTGTTACTGGAAAAATCAGTGATTTGAAATACATCACACAGCCTGACAGGAGACTGGTGAAAAATGCCTGTTGGAACCTGAATTTTTAAGGAAGGAATCCCCAGTTTTGGACCTGGGGGGACAGTTTGCAACACTGCTTGCAGATTTCCAGGCTCAAACACACCTTATACAGCTCACCAGCTAATTACAAGGCTTTGTAGATGTGTTTGGGCATGGAAATCTTCAAACTGTGTTGCAAACTGTCCCTCTAGGACAGTGTTTCTTAACCCAGTCCTCAGGGAACCCCAGACAGTCCATGTTTTAGCTTCCTCTCAGCTCCCAGCGC
>JAODLC010000042.1:20280706-20309067 GCA_026781145.1 Hippopotamyrus pictus | reverse complement strand
GCTGGGAGCTGGGAGGGAGCAAAAACATGCACTGTCTGGGGTTCCCCGAGGACTGGGTTAAGAAACACTGCTCTAGGACCAGAATTGGGGAACATCATCCAAGATACAATGTAAATAGAAATTGCCCAAAATATAAGCTAATCATTATGAAGGTAAATTCTCTGAGATATTGGATGAAAAACACTTATCATTACCTTAGTAACCATCATCCTTCATCCAGGTCATTATCAAGATTCTTATCAATGAGGGCTGTGAGTGCATCAGTGGGTCGCGATGCCATGTCTGTGATCGGAAGATCGCCGTGGCAAGTGATGTCATTGTTGGGCCTTTGAGCAAGGCCCTTAAGCTCGAAATACCTTCAGTTGTACGTTGCTTTAGATAAATGCATGAGCTTAATAAATGAATTGAAAGATTATTTGAGAACCTGATCAGACCTGGCCAACGAATTTGGAGAGATTGGTCATTGTGATGTACTGTAAGCAACCCTGTGCAATATGACCAAATTTCCAGAATGTTCTGAAAATGAAAAGAAAAAGCATGTTATGTCTTATAGAATCTGGTCACAGGTAGATTCTGTCATTTGTGTTTTTTCCCCTCCTCCACCTCAAAGTCCCCACAGTTTCCTAAGGACACCAAGAGCTGGACTTCAACCCTGGTGTGTCCATAGGACAGGGCGGAAATAGAGCAGAACATGATTAATGTCGAGGTTGTATGAATGTTGAGGTACATGAGGCAAATTTGGCACAGAAGGTCAAATTTACCGCCACCCCCCACCCCCCACTGCCGAAAATTACTGTCAGTACTCTATAGGGGCCTTGTCATGTTCTAAAAGATATGTATTTATTTAGTACCAGGGTGTAATTACCTAGACATGAGAAGGTCACTGAAGTCCTTGGGGTAAGAGTAGGGCTTCTGCTGAGGCGAATTAGGTGCGACGTGGAGGGTTTTCCCCACGTATAGGAAGTCACTGTGCTCACTAGCGTATGATAATTAGTTATGCTAATGAAACAGTGGTTTATGCAAATGCAAGCAAATGTGTGTGTTCAGTCGCCGACCGTCAATTGAGTAGCTTTCATTTCGCGGGTGGTAACGGCTCTCCAGCTCCCGTTGGCTTCCGGTGGACGCCGCTCATGACGGCGCAAAGAGCGATGAGAGCACATTGAGGAAAAAGCGAGATCTGAATCCAGTCTGGGCGGCCCGAGTGGACACCGGGGCAGGTTGACCGAGAGCTACCTTGTAGTAAGCGCTGATGTTCGGTATGTGTCCCTTTTCGGATGCTGGTTATAAGGCTATAAATTTCAATGGCTCAAGACTCAGTTTCATCAATAATTGTTTCATTATTACTGATATAAATGGTGAACGGTAAGGTGTGTAAATAAGATAAAGGCCTCTTCTGGGAGGATGTGCAAATAAGCAATTATTTTCTACATGCACTAAGGAGCCCTGCTCTAGCCATGGTGGAACGTGGCGTGTTTTTAATCTTGGGCAAAGGGGGCTCTGTTGGCCCATCCTGGTTTTCTAAGCTGACTGCATACAGATGTTGTCACTGAGGAATGATTGAAAGGATGTCAATCTGCCTCTTGTTAGCTGTTATTCTTACCTTGACTGCGATAGTCAGCAGTAGTGGCTTTCATCCTGGCAACCTTGACTATTCAGATTTGCAGTACACAGCTCTGTGTCAATTATATTCACTGCATTATTTTCCTCTGACAGTTTTCAGCTAAATGGTGGTGTATGTTTTGTTAGTTAGGTTGAAGTGGGTGTACAAGGACTAAAACCTATAGTGATAGTAAAACTGTTTTATTGTACCCCTGGTTGATGATTGGCTAACAGGAAATTGTCTTTGAAACCCCTTTGCCGTAGGATTTTCTTTTGTGCCGTAGGGATCTCCTGAGTTTTGTACGGCAACATTGGCGTGATCGGTACGGGATCGCAAATCGGTTAGCGTAGCGAGCATCTAAGTCACGTATCTTTGTGTCATGCTAGCATCCCAGATGTCGAATGCTCACACCATCTAATTGTGAACCTCCCCACCCACCCCACCCTCACAGGTGCCCACGGAGTGCGAGAGGAGCCCCAGTTTGTGACAGCGCGCGCTGGAGAGAGCGTCATCCTGAACTGTGACGTGGCCCATCCCCTGAACGGCCAGCCCTATGTGGTAGAGTGGTTCAAGTTTGGAGTTCCCATCCCATTCTTCATCAACTTTCGCTTCTACCCCCCACATGTGGATCCTGAGTATGCCGGTAAGTGGGATAGCATGCACCCTTTTATACCACCCTCTGGCCCCCGCACGTCCCTAATCTGATGGCTCGCGGCACCATTAGAGACGTAGCCTGTTGGATACTAATGGAAGTCTGTAGGCATCTCTTTTGACCAAGTGTGGCCACTTTGAGGTTCAATTACTGGATTAGTTTACCAGACTAACAGATTAGCGTTACAATATAATATGAAAAAAATACTGATAGATATTCCTGTTTGGGATTGTAAAGATTAAGACACACAGGAGTTAAACGTAAATCCGTCAGTGCAGATAAGCTGTCTGTTAGTGAAAGACTGGTTTTTGCAATTCATTATTGTGGGAGCCTATTCTACAGATTCCCTGGAACTCTTAGGGCCGGTTTCCCGAACAAGGATTAAGACTTGTCTTGGACTAAATTGCAGTTTCAATGGAGATTCACCATTGTAACTCAAAGCTAGTCTAGGTTTAGGCTTAATCCTTGACTGGGAAACTGGCCATTAGGGTATTAAACATCTTGCAAAAATGTATTATGAAAAGGTAACCCTTCCATCTCTCACACTTAGTTACAAAAGTGAATCACAGACCTTCCGGTCTTGCCTTTGGAACATGAGAGTTCTTTTCTTCTCCAATGGTCTGTAAAATAATAGTGGTTTAAAGATCTTCAGATGGAAGTATATTTGCATTATGTAGTGTTGGATAAATAACGTAAATCAGGTTGCAAGTTTCTAGCACTGACTTAATGTAATGTGATTCTAAGTGGCATGTAAGAACCCTTAATTTCATTTTTAGTAATCAGATATATCACAAAATTTGTTGGATTTGTAGATGTGTTTATTGCAGTGCCAGCCTTAGGCTTTCAACATGCTGAGATGAGGATAATTTCTGTTTCACTGTGGCTACTTCACACAAATGGAACAATATTTTGTCTGTGAATGGATTGGTTCCGTTAAATCATTTTGTAGCATGAGGCTCTACAAGTGTTACGCACAGCTTTAGTGCTTGTTCTCTGTGTGATTAATAGCCATTGAGTAATTCAGAGGTACTTATGGAATTTACAGATCGAAGGTTGTTTCTCAATGACAAAGGAACAGGGGATGGCCCAGATGAGACGGTCGGTGATGACATCATTCTGCTTTGAGAATCGCAGGCTAATGATAGCAGGTCGGAGTGCTGCAGGTGAAGAACTCACAGGACGATACTTTTTTTGTCCTATTTTATTATTATATATTTTTGAAGACAGATGCACTTGAGAAGTGCCAGACACATAAAGGGCATGATTTAAAACCATGCCAGCTTTCTAAAAGCGAGGCAGGCTTTACATTTTTGACCGGCGATCCCCTCAAATGCATGCAAATGAGGATTTGCCAGCCTCAGATTTATAAACTTCATTTTGGACCCTTTATGAAGTGACTTGGGGAGGGTGTACAGTTGTTGTCATACTGAGAAAAACAGTATAATCCCTCGGCAAACCATCGTCCATGAAATGAGAATTTTATATGCTGGGAGCTCCCTTTGGTCGCTCTCGGCAATAGGACCGATTCACCCTCCTACCCACCATCTTAGCCCCTGTGTTAACGCAACTCTTACAGGACCTGTAAGTGTCCTTGTTTTCTACTTCGTAGCAGTTTCATTACAGTTTTTATCGATCGTATGTTGTTTGCAAGCTTTAAAAGAAAAGTGTAGAAGAACTGGTATTAACGCACTAACAAGTGAGTCTGAGAGATCTGTCTTGCTCACAGAGGATTTCCTGGCACCCCTCCATGGCATTCACACACCGTCTCACAGACTCTGCACAGTCGTGGACTTGTGAAGATGGCTATCGTGGATGCCACATCCTCCCTACAGAAAGGGCGCCCTGTGTCGGGCCACAAGGACTCTTTGTCGGCTCATCCGGTGGAGTTCATCTGGCCACGCCGGGGTCTTAATCTCCCAGCCGGTCCTGGGACTGAGCCAGCCCAGCCGCCCACCTGCCTGCGCACTCGCCACAAAGCCTCGCTTGTTGGGCCACACTCTCAGATATTTAGTGCGAGAGACCGAATGTGCCGATGCAGGCGGCCTGACAGCGTTGACAGTATGGGTCTTGTGTCTCACGGGAACTCCGTCTGGCCTGGGAGGGATCGAGGTGCTGAGCTGGGTATCTCTTATCGTCAGTGTCATTATTATATCGTTACCTACGAGCGCCTTAGTAAAGATTCCATTTACCGCTAAGATTCTAAACCATGCCCTGCTCCTGCAGCAGGTATCAGTATCGTAGAGACATATACCACCAATCCAACGCCCCCCCCCCCCATCCCTCTACCTGGACCTCCCCAGCACATGGTAATGTCATCTGCTACTGTGGGACATGTTCAGGCAGCATCATCAATATCTTTGATATGAGGGTTGGGGACCAAATCTTAATCTTAGCTGAAACGCTAACCCTGTAAGAATGAGAATGAGCTGGTATCTAAGAAAAGGTGAACCATGAAAAACTAAATAGAGGATCCGGGGTACCGTGAGGCTGTACTGACATCTTCCACAGGACTCAGGCTGTATACTACGGTATCCCTCAACCTCATGTGAGTGCCCCCCCCCCAACCACCACCCACCTCATTCCCATCATCGGTTTGTCATGGGTGTAAAAATAAACCAGACTGTTGGCAAGCTCTCTTTTGCCAATATAAAGTGGCAGACTTTCCTTGAAATCTGCTGCTCCCCTTTTCTCGTTCTGATAGGAAGAACACACGGTATGCAGGGATCTGGTACAATATCAGGTTGAGTCATTTGAAAAGCAGTAAAGTATGAGATGAAGTCTGGGGTCCCAGCTGGGGACATTGAAAAATCTGGTTTGCCTGTTAGTTATCACTGATGCCTTTGTAAACATTGGTGAATTCAATACAGCCACATTTCTCTCATTGAATATCCCGCACTCTAAACGTTCTCTTCAAAAGAATCATGGGGGAAAATATATCTTTAAGCAACTCTGCAAGCTTTAAAAACAGAAAGGATCAGAAAATATTCTCTAGGATGGAACTCTGTAGCCCTTGTCTGTTGTGTCTGTACTGAAGGCCATATTATTTATCGACTACAACTGCCATTCTTCTGTTATGCATTTCCAGGCTATTGGAAGAAAGTCATTTTTCTATGACTATTTCTTGACTTGACTATTTTCTTGACCCTTGAAAACCAAATGTGAGGCTGAAGTTTTATCTATATGCTTTTTCTGTCTAGAATGGCTCATAGATGCAGCTATGGATTTAAAGGGCATATCTGTAAATTTCATCATTAGTCCCTTTCTCAAGTTTGACTGTATCAGAAAGATGTGACAGCAGCCTCCTATCTGCAGCGATAATCATAAAAACACAGTTTTACCTTTCCTTCTTTCTGCCAGCTTGGTAATCCGAACGTCTTCTGCTGATACACGGGAATGGTGAACATTTGACAATTTTGTGGAAATGGACGTCATGTCAGTTCTGTGCATTTTGGTTGCTGTACTGCCTCATTAACCTAATCATGCGAGGAACCAACGTAGCATATATATTAATACGAGTAGTTATTGACTTCACCACTAAAAGATGGAAATGTGTCTCGCATTCTGCAGGTCGGGCCAGCCTGCATGGCAAGTCCTCGTTGCGGATTGAGCAGGTGCGCTCAGATGACCAGGGCTGGTACGAGTGCAAGGTCCTGATGCTGGAGCAGCAGTACGACACCTTCCACAACGGCAGCTGGGTGCACCTCACAGTGAACGGTAGGTCAGAGTCCCAGACGCTTCCTGGGAATTGAGTGAGTAAAGTACAGAAACGCTACCAAAACCTATTAGAAAACGGTACACAAAAACCCCAGAGGTGTCTAACACCTGGAGAGTCTTTTGGCTTGTGCAATTGATGATTTGAACCACATGCACTCCGTTATATATGTGCAGTTGCAAAATGGATCCTTGAGGGTTTCTGTCAGCCTGTTAAAGGAATGGGAAACCCATTAAGAATGGGCCCCCAAAGAGTTCTACCTTAATGGGCAGGACCACTCTGTCTGGCCTGGTGCTGCCCACTGAGCCGGAGCTGGGAATTCCGTATGGGCAAGGTAATAAGAGGTTCTCCTGTCAAAAAAATGTAAAGAACTCACTCATAACTGGCTAACACCCACATACTTACTTTCCCTGCTTTTTTGGGTGCCAGCATGCAGCCATCATCACTATTTTATGATGTTCGATTTGAATCTGCCACCCTAACCCCAGATAGTATACTTTCCTTTGTCTAATTGCCCATTTTGCGGGGGTTGGCTGTGAGGTTTGTCCTACAAATGCTGCAAATGCTAAGGGTCGACCATTATTCTACACAATTATGGCATTGCAGTAAGTTACCACATGGGTAATGTGAGTACAAAAAGTGCAGTCCGTTGGATGTCGTAAAATGGCTGGCGCCCTATGCAACCCAAATGGAATATTGCAAAACTGGTAGAATCCAAATGAGGTAGAGAAGGCTCATTTGTTTCTTAGACTACTGTTGAGGGACTCTATAAGCAGCACTGGTTCACATTCTGAGTTGAATAATGTCGAGCTATGACTTATACCCAGCAACACATTAATTTAGCGCATGGGATACATACTGCATTTTGGAACCCTGATAATTTTAAGTCAGTCTGTGTAAAACTGAATCAGGTTTCAGATCTTGTACTATGGAGCTGCTGCAGTTATTATAAGATTTCTTGATTGTTTAACTTTTTAATCAATGCTACCCAAACTACCTTTTCGTGGGCACAGGCAAATAGGATGGACAGGACCCCAGGACAGAGGGGGCTGATTGGATTTATTTGTGCTATCTGCACCGGAATAAGCCGGACACCACATGGGACTAAATCGGGATTAGCTGATTTCGAAGGTTGCAGCCCTTGAGCCATACTTTTGGTTTATGGTGCAGCCAAGTGCACAGGTGCAATTCCCTTCCATGCTGTCAGGATGTTGACATCATACCTGAACCTGATTTTGTTGGGCATCTTCAGTGACCTAAGGAGCTGTTGCCACTTGGCAGATGATTTTGAAAGGTGGAGGTAACACATGTAGATTACTTTCCAGTGTCAACTCACTTCTTTCACCGCTGTCATTGAAAGCTTTTTGTTGTCCATCTTAGCACAAATGTACTCACAGAACCAACCTTTGTGAAAGGTCTTCTGTTCTCCATGTATCTCATCCTTAAACTGCCTTGCACTCTCATCTCTGGGTTGTTTAATAAGGTGCAAGGTGCCCCATGGCTTCTGGCTCCATAATAATTCAGCAGTACGCTGTTGGAAGGCAAGGGAACCTTTCGAATAGGGAACAATAAAGGGCTGATTAATCTTTCCTGATTTTTAATATCAGGCAATATCAAGTTCAATATGTGATGAAAAATAAAAATGTGCTTTGATCTATCAGAACTTTTACATGGTATAAAAAGTGTAACAGTGCCTATAGTTTTAAATATTGCATAGAGGCCCTGCTTTCAGATATACCTGCATCTCATACACTGCCTATATATCACTGTGCAAATGCTAATTGAATCGGGCTATTAACCTTTAAAATGTTGTCACCTCCGCCAGTTGCCTAGCTGCCGGGTTATGATGAGGCATCTGAAACAACGTTTCCTAATGGCTTTGTGGTACCGGCAATTGCACGGTTTTTATGCCTGTGTCCCATATGACCTGTCCCTAATTAGCACAATTTTAATAACTTGATGAGTCATGAATTGAAGGGTACTGTCCCGCGACTGGCCAAAGGCAATATCTCCAATAGAAGCGCGATGACGTGTCCTGATCATTGTTCCCGAATCTTCTCTTCTCAAGCGCTAACGAAAGGCCCCAGGGTCAGAACCCGAGGGTCCTCTCAAGGATTATGACTCCTTTCTTTATTCAGTGCTTACAACAAAGAGTGACGGATTAACGAGGTCAGGGGCCCCTAGGCTACATTTTCCGTAGACCCCTCTTCTGCCCCGAAACAACAGAACTATTAACTGTAAAACTATTTAATATTAGCAGAGGTGGACATTTCGGGCCCAGAAAGTAAAAATCCAAGCCAGGATTTTGTTTCAACCAATCAGTTGGGCATAAAAAGTCACAGTCACAGAGTACTCAGCTGGCCGGTTGAAACAAAATCTTGGTCTGGATTTTTACTTTCTGGACCTGAAATGTTCACCTCAGAATATTAGTAACTATAAAATAACTTCTATGAAGTGAAAGAGAATGTGATACTTTAGCAAACGAGAGCAATTGCATCAGAAGAACAAAACGGCATTAATCTGCCCCTAACGACAAAGCAGATACATTCTTCCCAAAGTTCTGGCGCCAGACCTGATGATAGGGAATGGAAAGTGCCAGCTGACCAGACCCACCAGTTCAGTGCCTCATGTAAATGAACATTGAACACATGGTTATGTAGAGCCCCCCAGCTGTTTCAAGGGTGTCTAGTACAGGCAGTTCCCAGGTTACGAACGAGATCTGATCCCTAAGTCTTTAAGTTGAGTTTGTAGGTAAGTTGGAAAAATAATAATTCAGTACATAATAATAATGATAGTACAGTCAAAATAAAGTACATACAGTACAGTACTACATGCAGTACTATACTGTACCTCGAGCTGAAGAGCCACTGAATCTGTGCAAGGTTTTCACAAGCATCACAAAGCAGGGCGTACATTCATTATTACATGCCATTGTATTTAACCTGGAATTTTTATATAATAGGCTTTATGGCAGTCTATTTGTAAGTATCTGTTGTCCGTAAATTGGACGTTCTTAACCTGAGGACTGCCTGATTCAAAATCAATTCATGGTTGCCTTAAGTAGACTCAAGATGAACTGCTTTAGAGCTACCTACTCCACTTTGTCCTCTGAGGTACCTTTGTAGCTGCAACCGTCGCCTGCAAGCTTTTGGAAAATGCTGAGGAAAGGGAAAGGGAGGCTTAGTATCTGTGAAGAGAGCTCTTGCAGACTTCTCAAGTATCCCTTCTACCCATAGTATCTCAACTACCCATCGTTTCTAGTACCGCTTTCCCATGGATGTCATAATCTGTCCGAGCATCAAAGAGCACCGAGCCCAGACTTTGTGTTGATTGGTACTGGTGTCATCATGAGGTTTGTGGCTTTTGGCAGTGGAACCTACAATCCAATAAATCAATGTACACACCAAGGTTAGGTGCATGTAATTGATACAAAAGAATCCAACAGCCAGACTATCAAATCTCATAAGCAAAGCTTCCCCTTCACCCTTAAGAATCATTACACCTCGCATTGACACAGAGGAAAGAAGTTGTGGTACAAAATCAGTCCATTTCCAGACATTTTCTACTGCCTTCTCTGTGAATCTTTTCCATGCAGAATGATGAACAGAAGCATTCCTTTTGTAGTACAGGTCTGTATGACTTCCTTCTTGCTCCACAGCTGCACTATGCCATATATTCTCGTGATGGTGTGTCTGTTGGTATCTTTACTTACACAAAAATGTTTTGAAGGCAGAATAAAAGATGAGTGGTTTGGAGAGATAGGTCCAAGCAACTAGAGGAGGTGGGGCCAACCAGTCAGATGTTTCAGTCCCTCCTCCTCCGGTTGCTTGGACCCACCTCCTCTACAATCTGATTGGTTATCTCTCTGAACCAAACATTTTTTTGTTCTGCCCTCAGAATATTTTTGTATAAGTAAAACTCCCACGAGTTGTCTTTGCATGGATGTTGAAGGTCATTTTATGGTTATACTGTAGTTACTGTTAGATGCTTTCCAACACCTAATTGTCTCACATTAGGCATTCCTACTGCAAAGCAGGAAGACTAACAGATAACCAAGTTTTTGAGTAAAATTTTCGGTACCTACACAGAGTCACATCGTGGCTGAAAAATTATAGCAGGTCTGTCACATAATTCACAGAGATGACGCATGAATTTCTAGACCCAATATGATACATGCCACATTCAGATCAAAACTTCAGATCAAAACATGCAGCATTCAGATCAAAGCCAAAAGCTGAGTATGCTTGGAAAGACATGCAGTCCTGCATTATAAATAGCTGGAATAACCTAACACAGAACATGTGAGGCTAAAAAAAGATCTGCAAACAGGCGGAGAGACAAAAATATAAAGGCACAAGTGATAAAAATCTAAGCTTCAGCAAGAGGTTGCAGTCCTGCAGTTGCCAGACCTAGTTCTGAAAGGTAAGCTTGTCCCCCCCTCCGCACCCGGTGCACCCTGCCTCCCCCTCTTTGCAGGTTGCAGTACATTAACCCCCGATCAACTGCAGTGTCTCATCTTGGAAAGAAGCCACGCATTCAGTATGAGGGCTGTTGCCTTTCCCTGGTAAACGATGCAAGATTTATGTTTGCCACAGATGAGGCGCCCTTTGAAACACTGTACCTGATAATTGTTTTCCTGTCTATTTAATTGTGGAATGAGGCAAAGATCTGGGAACCCTGAGAGCAGAGAAGATGGGAGGAGTAATTAATATAGAGTGGCCACCCAATGATATGTTTTAAACCAGTGACTGACAGAGGAGAAGGCACTCCGGGGGCCAGCCAGTGCCTCTGTGGCCACGCCCCTGTCTGACAGTCTGGTTAGTTATGGGAAGGGGGCTATATGGAGATGACACTCGTGAAACAGAATGAAGATCTGTAGTTCTTTGCTCTACAAAGTTCTTTGTCAGGATTTTTGAGGTTAGGTGTTGATAGGTACTGCGATGGATGAATCTATAGATACCTTCTGTCCATCTTTAGAAAGCTAGGAGTACAGTAGAACGTCATACTGCTGCTTAATGCGTGATACTTGGTTAGTCGTTGCTGTAAACATCCATACAACCATCTTTCAATTGCTTCTGCCGTGTGAGGTCATGGTGGGCCGGGGCAGGATATGGGATGGGATACCAGGCCATCGCTGGGGACACTCATGCACACAGACACAGAGTATGGGCAGGTTTGAGATGCCAGTTTGGACTTTAGGAGGAAACTGGAGCATGGGAATCCATGCAAGGTGGAGAGAACATGCAAACCCCCCCCACGCATGGGGCAGCTCAGAGGTGATTGTGTCATCCACTGTGCCTCATAGACCTCATAGACAGGTTTTCATCAATGCTGTCAGGGTTTGGTGGCCAGGTAATTCACTTAAGCACCGAGGTCTTCCTGTGTGCTGATTGGTCAGTCTCCTATAATCATGCACGTGTCACTAATGCTAATATGAAGCAGCTGGATGAGTCATTCAATCAAGGAAACAAACCAGTCAAAGCACAAAACAAATGGAACTATTTAGCCAAGTATGAGAGCTTAAACTGCCCCCCCCCCACCAGACAGACATGGATTATCTGGTCACCCTATGTAGGGGGGTTTGAGTCTGAGGTTAGATAGACCCACAGAGACCTCACCATGGGCCGCAGAAGTCATGATGTACCGCCTACATATTGATCATATGCAAACCATGACCTGTGAATCTCTTATGGCTGCATCACTATATGTAGCAGCTGGGAAATTGGGGTGCTTGTGTGAAAAGTCTCGGGTGACGGATGCACAAATTTTCGGGCCTCCACAGTGGGAAGCTTTCTGACGCAGTCTAGATGAAGTGCTGAAGTGATGCTTTGATCAGAGACGTCAAGCGAGCACAATTTATAGAATCTCATAATGGCTGGCTCATTCACATTGATGACTAGTCTGAGGTTACGTCCTCATAGTTTCGCTTTGATAAATTACATCCGATTGCGTTTATTTTGTAAAAGTACACTTCAGTCAGTAATTTGGCTATAGAAACTAAATGAGAGCCTTTTAGGATTGTGCAGAATGACACTGAAGCGTCGCACTTCCTGTAGCCACGGTTTAAATGCGTCATTTAAGCCAGCCTCATTGTGTGAAGGTTATCTGGAAATGAGACACATAAATCAGCAGTGAGATATTTAACACTGGTCGTCTGATTAGTTGGTTACAGAAGCTGCCAGAACAGGATGCAGCCGGGACTCTCGGAGTCAGCTCCTTAGCCGCACGGCCGTGTCGACATCGCCGCTCAGTGAAGCTTCCGCTGGTAATCATGATGGATAATGTTGCCGGATGCAGTACGTGCTACGGCCCGTCGTTGGGGGGCCGATTTGCAGGCCATTTGCGATCAGCCGGTGTGAAGATCACCGAGCAGCGCAGCGCTGGTGCCGTCAGCAGGTTGATATAATGCCTCACCCCCCCGCCCTCCCCTATCTGTCCATGGCTCTCTCCATCGCGCTCACTAGTGCAGCGTTACTGTGATATTCCTCACCCTCGCATACCGGTAATCCTCCCGGGAGACGTGAGCTACTCGTGAAGCTACGCCGTGCAGTGAGGACGTCATGCAGTGGCGATGGTATAGGCAGCGTACCTGTCTGTGCTCCGGGGGTCCCTGCAAATGACCTTCCAGAATGACTTTAATGGAGTCCCGCCTGCATGCATTTACTACAGACACACACTTTGTGGGGTTTTTTTTTTTCAACGCAAAAGTAAAGTTGAGGAATTAAACCTAAAATGTGAACATTTCAACTGTTAAGTATGAGATAGTGACATATATATATTAAATACATGGGCAGTGTGTGGCTCTGTGCTCTTGGTCAGATGGTCACCAGTTAAAATCCCATCCTCGGCAGAATAGTCGCATGTCTGAAGGATTCCTGGGCAGAGCTCTTTACCCCCCAAAATGCTCCAGGTGTACTGGATAAATGGCCTGGCTTTGTGCTTGGACCCCTACTTTCACTCTGAACTGAACTGAAATGGAAGATAAAGCATTTCATTTCATTTCATTTCAGTTCTTATCACTGGCCAACGATGTGTTTTAAATCGGTGAGTGACAGGGGAGGGGGCACTGCAGTGGCCAGTCAGCTTTCAGTTGGGACCAGTGCCCCTGTATTCACCCCTGAAGCCTAAGATCCTATGGCTAGGTGGTTCTTTTTTTACATGCTGCCTCAAGATGATTAGTAGGGATGTTTCCCACCCCGGGTCTGTGTGTGTAAGTTACATGTACTTCCCGTGTCGTAAGGATCTGCTTCCACGCTTTGATATTAGGTGAATTCAAATCTCTAAGTTGCTAAATGCTTTTGTGTATGACAGATGACTGTAGGGCACAAAGGTGTCTCCCTGCCTTATGCTGCCTGGAATATTCCCTAGCAGCCCCCCGCCCCCCCACGAACCAAACCATTCTTCTGACCATTCCTTAAGTGTCGCTCTTTCACTTTGGAGACCCGCTCTGGATCACCACGGCCTTCTGCAGATGAGCGATTATCAAGAACGTTTGCAGAGACGTGTGTGATTTAGGCGGACCATTCGAAGTTCCAGTGCAGGTGACATTCCCAGACTTGCTCAATGCACAGGCACCCGTCACTTTTCCGGAATTCTGAAGGCTTCTTCCCCCTGGTCTGTAATCCTCACTGGTATCGCTGCATTGCTCCTCAGGGATAAGCCCGTGGATCTGCTTCCATCTAGAGTGGGCCCTGGCTTCAATGTTAACGATGTTTCCTTAAAAAGCAGAAAAAGAAATGAAAATCTTTGGTGATTTTTCTTTTATTTTCGTTAAACGGATCAGTGATCCAGAGCAATCTGCCGATCCCTTTAGGATTAAAAGGCCATCTGGAGAGATGGAGGAAAGGCGGAGTGACATGGATCCAGAGCACATCAAGGACAGGAATGCAGGCGGATTCCCGCAGAACCAACGCAGCGTGAGGAGAGGGGGCGGCGGCCTTCAGCTCTCTCACGCGGCACGCTAGCATAGCGTACTACTACTCGCGCTAATTTGACGCCGCTGATATTTTTGGATGTACTTTCACAGTTTGACGCAGCCGTAAACGGCTCATTTGCAAGTAGACACGTTCTTCTAGGTGTCAGAGTGAAATTGGGAATGACGTAATGATCAGAGCTCCAAGGAGACTCGCTGTGCCAAAAAAAAAATCCCAAATCCGATTTCACCTATTCAGCTTCACTTGTGTTACTCTGGACTCTAAGGCCTTGCACTTCCTGTAAGCTGCAAACGTCAGGATCATCGTTTATTTATCGGCAAGTACTTTTACGTACGAGGTATTTACTTGGGGTGTCGGGTATAACAATCAAGGACAATGAAGACAATATAAAAAATACATTTTGTACATAATAATACAACAAAATGTTTCTAGTTCCACAGTTATTTTTTCTAATAGTTGTAAATGTCACCTGTCCTGACGTGGTGACACATTTTATCGCCTAGAACATTGGGACAAAAACGAATCCTTGTAAAACGATTTCAGTATCCCTTGGGGTTTAGCACGATATTGGCAGAAAGGAGGGCATGGGCATCTTGGATGTTTCTGGTTGTTTCTGAACAGGTTTAAGAGATATGCAGCTTTGGATACTGTATTCCATTCAAACTGCACTAAATTGTATGTGGATTACTAGGGTAAATATTTACATGAGTAATTGAATAGTGTCTCTCATTGCATCCTGTCACAAAGCATATTCACGTTTCACTTGGTTTTATTGTTATAAGATCAGATGCAACACTGATGCAGAGCATCCCAAACCTGGACTGTCCCAACCATACTGCCGGGTTCTCGTGAATCCACTGGACAGGAAACGGGTATCAGTCAGGATGGGAGGTTGTAGAATGGGGTATACAGGATGGGTGGGGCCAGAGGGGCACTGGCCCCAGCTAAAAGCTGATTGGCCCTTGGAGTGCCCCCTCCCCTGTCACTCACCATTCAAAACATATCATTGGCTAGCTAATAAGGTTGGTCCCTCTGTGTGAATTACAGCCCCTCTTATGCTCCCCCCCCCCCAACCTTAAAATATCAAAAAATCACCTGCTACAGGAGAAGGACACAAGGTGGTTCAACGAGGTAGGGGAAGCAAAACCAGGAACAGCGCCGAAAGATATGGAAACAAATAAAATGAAAATTGCGAGTGCCATGTAAAGCTTGCTGTTCAGTATATAGCAGGGGTGGGCAATCTTATCCAGAAAGAGCCATTGTGTATGCGGGCTTTCACTGCAACTCCCTAATTAAGTTACTAATTAGAGGACTGATTGGATGAAGAATCCCTGCACCCGTATTTGAACCTAAAGGTTATCCCCAAAACCTGCACACACAGACTGGCCCTATGAGGGTAAGATTGCCCACCCCGGATATTTAGCGATTCTCAGGATTTCCTGTTTGAATGAAGGGCCACTCCTATACATCCCAGGTTACATGGGTTTTCTTCTCCCATCAAGGCCGAGTTGTGTAACGTGCTGGGTTAAGGCTTCAGTCTCTTTGGGGACCTGGGTCCAAATCCCGTGGCTGCCAGCAGTTTTGAACAGGTGTGTGGCTCAGTGGGTCATGACGCCATGCCCGTGATTGCAGCGTCGCGAGTCTGACTTCCAGAATTGGCAGAGTGATGTCACCGTTGGGCGCTTGAACAAGGCCTATAACCTTCACTCCAGGGACCATTTGGCCCCGCTTTCTCGAGAAATGAACGTTAGTTTGACTAAAAGCATCTACCAAATAAATGAAATGTATATGACTTTCACTTTTTTAAAATAGAATCACCTATTGTCACATATAATTCTACTGTTTATTGTATGAATAAAGCATATACAGTTTTGTTGTAGGTGGTTCAGAAATGGATATTTGTGTAGGACCCATAATAGCCACACAAACCGTCAAGGACGGAAACTAAACAACGGGAATTAATCGATATAATTTTCCAAACATGAAGCTTTTAAAAGATCGCGGAGGGCTGTGCTTTTTTAAAATAGCATTACGTAAGAAGCCCGAGTGACATTTTTGAGATTATCCAACGAGTGAGTCAGCCTTTCGAAATCCGCGACCCACTTCTGGAGGCAGGAGTACTGCTGGGCCGATAAACGATAAGAGACCTGGGCGAGGCACCTTCGCGGGCGTTTCCGGAAGCATCCTCTGGAACGGGGACCAAGTGAAGCAAATCAGATAGAGCGGCTATGTCGCCAAGGGCATATAAGAGGTTCGGAGGAGCTCTGCCCTTGGTTGAAAGCTGACTGGCCCCCTGAGTGACCCCTCCTCTGTCATTCAGTGATTCAAAAAGTATCACTGGCTAATGATAAGGTTAGCCACTCTGTATGAATTATGGCTCCTCTTTTGCCCCCCATCTTAAAAAATCCAAGAATGTCCCCACGTATGCTCTCCTGGTCTCCCGCGTGATGAACGGCGTCATCATCAGGTCAGCTGGGTGCTAATTAGATAGCAACTCGCTCGAGTTTAATTAAGGAACAGCGCTGCAGAATAGGGGCCCGTGACAAGGTGCGTTGGTTCCTTTCACGGGGACGATAATGATGACAATTACATTTTTTTTTCCAAGAAATGTTCCAGTCTACGACTCACTGTGGGATAATGAGTATTCCTCTCTCTGCATGATTACATCGTTTTCTGTTCTAGTCCGATCCTTAATTGTAAGTTAACGTTAGACGAATGTGATGTTGTCATATGGTATTGTGCCCTGCATCATTCAGCATGGGTATGAGACCTCAGTATCAGAGTGGATGTTTATAAAAGGTTTAATGTATCACACTGAGAACCATCTTTAACTACTGAAAGCTTCTCTACCGGTGATTTTTTTTTTTAAAGCTTACAGGCACACACTACTTGTTACGAGAGCAGTCAGCGTGACTCTTTGAATTTGTGTGTGATCTTTTCAGTTAGAGTATATGCAAGTAGGTTAAACCGATCATGTAAGGGGGTGACTTCCTTTCATTTGAGGACCTTCGTTTTAAAGCCTTTGAATGAGTTACAGTCACCAAAGCTTCAGGATAGGTGGTCTCAAGTAATTGTTTGTTCAAGCCAGACCCAAATAGCCAGTAGCCTTTGTGTTTTGCTTTGTCAGCTGTTCTCCACCTCCAACCTGTCTCCATTTATAATGATCCAATGGGAGATCAACACATGAGATCTCTTTAAGCCAATAGTAATTTAGTAATTTTAATATAGCACCCCCTCACAAAGCAGAGCCAAAGAATTTAACCACAATAAAGATACCTTTATCTGTTCCAAACGATGAACTGGAAATGAGTCTCGACTGCCATCAAAACCATCTGGATCCCTCTGTGACCACTATTGTCTGGGTGGGGGGGGGAAGGGTGTTTGCAGGAAGTGGGTTAGGTAGACAGGAAGCGGCGGATATTGTAGGTAATTTGCTCAAGCACCGGCAATGATCCGCGTCGCTTGAGGGAGTTCATGGTTGGAAGCCTTAATGTGTGAAAGCACTCTTAGGCCAATCCGGGGCATGACTCATGTGTCAGGCGTGGTTGGCCAGTCTTTAAATCGGATTCCCGCTGCTGCTGTCCCTACAGACATGGTTGGCTTACTTGGAAATGTCTATGGTCAAAGCCCCAGCGTTACTGAGTTACTGAGAAAATTTGCATGACAGATAAACTAAACTTTTGCCGGCCTGTTAAATGGTTGTAAATGCATATCACCTGGGCTCTTCATCCAGGGATGTCTACAGAGGTATATCTTGATTAGCACTTTGATGCTGCGGGAGGAGGGCTTTTCCCAACCACCGGTGCCGAATTGTAGCTAGTATTTCACGAATCTGTGGAATTCTGGGGGTTTGCGGGAAGGTTTGGTTAATTTCTAAAAATATATAAACAAGCCATGCCTTATTTTATTGTTCAATTCACAGCCAGTACCCCAACCCTCCTCCCTGCAAAAAGTATTATCTGTCCGTGCAATTTTCGCACAACATATTCCAGCCCGTGGTCAACAAAAGATTGGGAATCCCTAACCTATAGGTCCATGAAGCTGGAATCACATCTCCCACACAGGGTCCACTGGACAGAGACATACCCTGGATTGAAGGCAGTACAGTTAGGGAATCAGTACAGGGGAGGAGAGGAAATAGTAAAATGCTAATGCTAGTTTAGAATGCTAATTTAGCAGGATTTTCCTTTTAGGCTTGTTAGCGTTTCTCATCATGATTTCTAATGGTGTCCACGATGACGTTGCTCCAGACCTTAGCCTCTAAGTAGAAGGAAAGACTCTGTCGACCCCCTCTTGGTTCAATGGATACGGTGGAACTGTCCCGCTGAGCAGAGCAGGCTAGCGACGGGGGTTCGGTGCCGGTTTTGGCAGTTCAGAAAGCCAGACTCTTGGCGAATCTCCCCGGCCGTCTTCTCTTCCTCTATGCGGAACCAAAGAGCACACATAGAGCGATAGTGCCACCTTTGATTTGAACAGAGAGCCTTTATTTCAAGGCCACAGACGAGTGTATGCCCTCTTTTTTCATAGTCTTGGAGGGAATGGCTTGAGAGGCTGCTCAGTTTCCTCTCGGTGTTGATGTTGTCAGGCAGACGCTGAGGTGAATGAGGGCCCAGTGTGAGGAGACCAGTGCTGTCTGTTTTTTTTTAATGGTTCCATTGAATATGGATTTTAAGACCTACCCTGTGAGGATCCGCTGTTTAGCAAAAAACGTCCATAGCCGAAACTTAAGGTATTGGGGTCTTGGTGAGTCTGTGCGCGTACGTCCGTAAAGCCCGGCGGGAGGTAGACTTTTTATAATCTCGATTTGATTAAGAATGTGGCAACGATGCCTCGTCTGTCTGTCGGCTGGTGCATTATAGCTCAAATCACATTGACGGGCCACTCGAATCGGAAATGCAGGTTCGGCTTCGGAACTTAAAAATGCTTTTCAAGCAAAGCGGGGGGTTTTGGGGGCTGGTATAGAGGCCGTGGAGAGAGAGATCAACGCATGACGACGGGCTTGATGCGGGATGAATTAACGGACACCGGTAGCTGGTTCGGAGTAACATGAAAAGGGGACAAAGCTTAAGGATTACTCGTGTAAGCAGATCATCTTTTAAGGTGATTATATATGTGTATCATGTGAAAGGGGGAATTAACGCATAGAATCCCACCATCGGACTTGGTGACGGCTCGGCCCAGCACCGATCGATGTCTGGTTCTGGCTACAGAGAAATGCCACCCCACCCCATCAGTCCACCTGCCCGGGCAGTTAATTCCATTTAACCCACTGTGAAAACCTCCTGGCTTTCTGAAGAACACTAACCATGCTGTTAGTAGGATGTTAGAAGAAATCCTGTAAAGGATCTTTACAGCCCATGTTTCCTGCTCTCTGTATTTCCCATAACGAGAATTAGGTTTGAAATGTGTGTTTTTTTGTGCAAAGTGGCACGGACTGCCAGGGTACTTATTATCATTTTATTGGATTTTAGAAACGGTAAGCTGAATTTAATTGTATGGCAACCTGCAAATGTGCTGCCCCTGAAAGATCCGACAAGTTGCCCGGGTCCTTAGAAGGGTCTCGGTTGAGCTATGTAGGCGACCGAGGACAACGCCAGTGCGGCTGAATCAGAGAGGGCATCAGATTCTGTTGTGTGTCCCACAGAGCTTTCTTAACAGTGATAGGAGATGTGGGGTCTGGAGTCTGAGATGGCAGCACGTATGCCCTGAGTGGAGTGCGGGGCTCTCTGCTCCAGTACCGCCGTGACGCGGTGGCCCACGGGCCCCTCCCCCCTCTTGCCATTCTGGGACTGGGCTATTTTTCCAGGCGGGCCTGCACGGTGGGACAGGATTACTACTACTGTTTTGCGCTTTGCTACGTTTCACCAGATTCCCCCCAAAAATGAACAAACAAATAAAGAAACAAACGTTTAAAACAAATAAATAACCAAATGAATGAATGAATGAATGAATAAATAAATAAATGAAATTTGCCAGCACCAGGAAAAATCTTCTAGTCACATTTGGTTTTTTGCTTTTTTTTTTCTTTCTGTCCCACTGCTGTCCCGTTCTCTCAGCACAGACACAGCATTTGATGGTCCCTCAATAATTGGGTCTGAGTTGTTCCGAGCACAAACATATGTAGCTGTGTTCTGATGCATTTAATTCTGCTTTCTGCCTCCAAATGAAGACCCATCATTATGTAGAACCAGACATCTATGTTCTGGGTCTGAAGTGTCATTAAATCTGAGGCTGGAGTTCTGCAAAGAAAGCATTGCTATCCTTGGGTAATTTTCATTTTTTTTATGTCACGAAATCCTATTTCCACAGTGCTGAATCGGTTACATATCGCCGCACAAACCCCATACATCGACTCAGATCATAGATTATAGTACGTATAGACCTGCTCCTCTTCGTTCCCAGAACAGGAGGGACTTAACTGCCAGACCAATTAACCCGGTGTCACGATTTTGGTTGAAAGTTGTGGCCCAGCTGCAGTCCATCTGTGCGAAGAGCCATCTATGGTTACCAGTGTGGAGTAAATAACAGGAATCTGGTGACAACGCCTTGGAGGGATGTTATAATTAGCTGGGAGGTAGCAGTGTACCGCTAGTGCCAGAGTTAGCAGCCATGCTAACATCTGTTCGAAGAGCGACACTCGTGTATGTATCAGTCAGAATGAGGTCACCGCTCCCTTTTGGAGAGTCAAGGGTTTAGCGGGTCAATCAGAATGCCAGACCCAGCCCGCCTCATCCTTCTCGTTCCCATCGAGGCAGTGGATCGTGACATCATCACGTCTTCGTTCCGGGAGTGAGATCCCACCTGTGCTCGTGGCAGGGGGGCATCTAGGCACAGCTGCAACCCCCCACCACCGCTGCCGCCACGGACTCAACTCTTTTCATGCCGCCCCCGGGTGGTGCAAACCCACCGACTGTGTCACCGGCTAATGCGCGGATTATGTCACTCGCACGGCGACCAGGTTCAGCTCTCAAGGAGAGAGAGAGCGAGAGAGAGAGAGAGAGAGAGCGTGTCTAATCACGTGCGGCTGTGTCTGCGTACGAGAAAATGCTACTGACTCTACCATAGGCATGATTTGTTAATGTGTGTTTGGGATTTCCCCGATTTATATTTTAGCACACGCTTTTGTCCAAAGTTACGTACATTAAAGCAGGTTAAGACAATCCCTGGAGCGACTTGGGGTTAAGGGCCTTGCTCGTGGGCCCTACGATGATCACAAGCTTGGTGTCTTAATCCATGGAGAAACACTCTGCCCCAAAACTGCTGGCAGTGGTGGGATTCAAATCCACACTCCCCCCAAAGAGACTGGATCCTTAATCCAACACCTTAAACACTACCTTGAGAATGTGACTTATGTCCATGTTACCTGGGATGAATGGGAGAGCTCCTTAGGGAGGGGTAATTCCAAAACTAATATGCCCTAAACTGTTAGCTTTATATGACTTTTAGTTTTTGGTTTTGTGGTACCATTCTGGTCGGCTCCCTTGGCTCAGCATTTAAGTCACTTGGATTTGAACCAACAACCTTCAGGTCACAAACACAGCCTCTTAACCCACCAAGCCCCACACAACCACATGGGCTGGCTCAGGAAGGAGACAAGTATTGATTTACAGTCTTTAAGCGGGTTTGTCGGCGGAATGACAATGAAAGGAGGAAAGGAAGAGAGAGATTGAGAGAACAGGACGGCTGCATAAAGCGATGCGATGTGGATGAATATGAGCATTCAGGCCCGAGAAAGACCCTTTTGGGCACAGGTGCAGCTTGGACCCCAGAACCTACCGGTGGCCCAGTATCCCGCTCGTCCCTGAATTGGATCATGATCACTCACCCTTTTATCCACCAACCACCAGCATTGGTGTGGGGGTGGGAGGCCGGCACAGGTGCGAGGGGCATTGCAGCTGGCCGGCCTGTGGCGGTAAAGGATCTTCTGTTCAGGACCAAGCAGTCTTCATGGGGGGGAGGGGACGGGTAGTATACTCCAGCTCCGCCTTCAAAAGCCCGTCAGGCAGACTCTTTGTATTCAGTCAGATTACCACACATCTGTTTCTTGGACGCCTTCATCCAAAGAGATTAGTGCATCTTCGCGGTCCTGCACGTGCCGCATTTAGACAGACCTCCGGGTGCTGAGATTTGCAGGCGCCCCGCCCAAGGGTCCGACGGCACCGTCCCACCTGGAATTCAAGCAGGTACCTTTTTCTTTGCGGAGTGAGACTTATTGTTAGCACTCCACCACGCCCAGCTCTTGCATTCACATAAAGGGCATTTTGCACTGTTGGAAAGCAAACCTCTGAAAACATTTCACGAGGCACATAAAATCACCGGCTTTTTGCTTTAAAAAGAAAAAGGTCTTTTATGCATGATTGTCTTATTCATTTCCTTCAACATGCTAAACAGCTTCGAAGTCGTTTCAGATTACAAATTACAGTTTAAACATCGAAATGATCCATTACAGAAATATATTCGGTTTATCGTCTCCCTTAACGAACCCCCTTCGCTCTTTTATCTCTTTTTGTCTGCCGTTCATTAGCGGTAATCTTTCTTTGGCGCAGCCAGCCACACAGAAAGAAAGACGGGCAGAGTGATGAAGGCAGGCTTTCATTTGCATGCCGCATTGATCCGTAAGTGTTTGTGAGAGGCGGGGAGGGAGCTGACTCGAGGTACGGTGGATATATTTAGTTTTAGTCTTTAAAAGCAGGGGGGCGTGGTTGTAGTTGGCGACGGATATGTATTGAACTGAGAATTGCTGATACATTTCCATTCATTAAAATAAGTGTAGCATGATACATAATTTTTATTGAATGCTACTGCATTAAGTTCCAGCAGTGAAGTTATCATCACTGTTAGGGTTTGAGTCTCTGTCCTGTGTCTGCAGATGTACAGTATACATGTCCCCCCTCCCCCGTGATGTCATGACGTTTCCTCCTATTACCCCCCACAGTCCAAAAACATGCTGAGATTACGTGGAGTTGCCCGGTTGGTTGTAGGTGTGAGTGCGCCCTGCAATGGGTTGGTGCCCCATCCTGGGTTATTCCCTGCCTCGTGACAGTAGACTAAGATAAGCAGGTATAGAATCATTGTGAAGCAGGAGGTATTGGGAACAACCAGAAACCAGCCAGGTAAATGGCGGAAGCAGCAGTCTAATGGCAGAGATGACTGTCGACTTACTAGACAGCGTGTCATAAAACAGAGGATGACCTCAAGTGACTTTCAAAAGGAATGGGAAACATTATGGGTGTGAAGTGCACTGCTAGGACAGTTCATAATTTTACACGGACTCATAGACTGAGAAGTGAGTGAAACTGAAAATTTTGTGGTCTCTTAATTTTTTTCCAGAGCTGCATATATGATATGTGAAAAGAAGCATTCCAATGTACCCGTGGTCATACAAATGGCAAATAAAGCTTTGTTTCATTGTCTCTACCGGCTATCTATGGCAAAGCCCCACAAAAGCCCTTGTTACAGCAGCTCCTGAGGCCCACACGTGCCCATCCCCAGTCATACCACATCGCTCTTTTGCGTTTGCTTCCTCATTCTATCCAGGTAGCACCAACGGCCTTCTGGACATTTTTTTTCCCACTCCCCACCTTCAGAGTCTTATATATCATTTTCGGCGCTGTGGTTTCTGGCATGGATATAAGTCAAACGAAGTGACACCTCTGTGGGTGACGCATTTGAAAACCTGGAATGAAAAATGGGTGCGGGGAGCCAGATTGAAAAACGAGCAAACCCTCTCGCCGGACAGCTGTGGTTTTCACTCGCTGTGCGCTTACAACCCGTCGGCCTACTTAAATGTTACTGGGGTCAGGTCTTGATGCTATGATGACCCCCGACTATTGACAGCTTTGCATTATAGATGTCCGGTACAAGCAAAATCATTTCTGTCATGCTATCTGAGAAATCTGGCAACATTTCCCAAGTGCAACCTGAGAACTGCTGTCTGCTGCCTTGGGATTTTTGGTATGAGTAATGATTATTAGCAATGGATGTAGGGTATTTCATTTCAGGTGAGTTTAGGATGATATACAAAGGTCCAAGTACCATTAAGACAAAGAGCCATTAATTTAATAGCATCTTGCTCCCAACCTAAAATGGCAAAACTGTACGGCTCACCCGATACTGACGGACTCCAACTAAGAGCACAGTTTACCCCTCACCCCTTTTTTTTGCTTTAATGTCATCATGCCAGAGGGGGTTAGCCAATCAGCTGAGTTTGAACCTTTGAAGTTTTTTTTCTCCCTACTAAGGAGTTTTTGGTTCCTCTCCTCCACTGTCTTCTGGCACTCCTTCTCTCCCTCCCAGCTTTTTCACTGTTCCATGCACCATTGCGTATAAACGATGTAATAATGGATTGCCACACACTCTTGTCAAGTGCCTTGAGGTAACTCTGTTGTGAAAGGCGCTATATAAAAGTACATTGAATTAAATTGCGTCAATACGATTCTCTATCACCATTTTGGCCACTCAGCTTTACCAAGGATATGCAAACGGTCGCACCGTGGAATAGAATTTTCTTCCTTCATAGAAGGAAGTAAAGAAGAGCAGCAAAAGACAAGATAGTGCAGGACTAAACAGTGCAGCAAGAATGAGTAATGGGGATAAGGAAGCAAATGGACAACAGAGTAGTGGAGTATTAGTGCGGTATTAACAGTGCACAATACAATGCGATTGGGAGAATATGACAGCATGGATACTGAGCTGGCCAACAGGCTGGTCGGAATGAAAATTCTGGCGAGACAGAATAATTATCTGCATACATTTGTGTATAGTTGATTGGCATGCTTTTGACAGACTGTATCAATGTCCCTCTTCATTACTGCTAGATAGAGGTGTCCATATTTTTGCAGGTGTGTTCCGGGGTGTGATTAAAGCCCATGTTGGGGCAAACTAGTGTTACAAAGTCACCAACCCCTCCCCTCCCCTCCCTCCCCCACGCTCACGTGCGTCTAGGGGCAGCTCGGTGTATATGCAGTCAGACGCCATCATGTGTGACTTCATTAATGGCTCCATCACTTTCTGTTTATTTAATTTAGATGTGGAATATAAACGAGCGTTGGCGTGGAAACGAGAGCGCGAGCGATGATTATGCTAATGGCGGCCTTCCGCGAGGTGGGGGAACGCGCCCTTTGGTGAGCTACTAAAGGCAAACCTTAATTGGGGGGGCAGGTAATAACTTCTCTCCAAGCGCAGCTGTAAATCCTCCCCGCTCGCGTTTTTACGGTTTGCCGCGGAAAGCTGTCGTAATTAAACGGCACTGTGACAATTTTTTTCATTTCTGTTAACCTGGAGTAACAAATCACGCCGTTCTTGATGAGGAAACCGTTTCCCCCTCTTAAAACTTGGGGGAAATTGAAATATTCAAATGTGCTTAAGTGCTAATTTAACAGCTCTAGATATATTTACCACACATTACACAGTGCGGACATCATCAATGCTACTGCATGATGACACGGGACTAATTATAATCAGGGTGGAATCAATAGAATTATTATACCATCTTATGTTGATGATGTAATGTTCGATTGAGCTAATTTCAGTTTGTTTATATACAGGACTCTTCCCATCATAACTGCCTTCATAATTTGCGAATAGCAAAAACTCAAACAACAGTGTGACTGACTGTCAAACAACAGTAACGGAAAACAATAATAAAACTGAAAAGCGAATAAAAGCCACAAGACAATGGAGGATGAGACAAAAAGTTTGATGTTCGGTGAAAGCTCTCGTCTCCAGCATTCAAGTAACCAGTACAATTGTAACATGTCATAACAGCATAAAAATTTTACATTTATAATAATAAGTAATATCACTATACAGTACTATTAGAATGTACACTAAACTAACTAAAAATATCAGAAAATAAAGAAATGCGTTGTGCCATAAAAATATCCGTTTCTGCGCATGACTACAGGGCTGCACGCTTTCGTAGCCTTTCCAAATGTCCCCCACAGTGTAGTAAAAACCTGATTTTTTGACATTGTGGGGACCATTTTTTTGGTCCCCACAAAGATCTGTGACTGCAATTAAAAAGTAAAAATGCCAATAGTCTCGTTTCATCTTTGATTTACTTATGGTTAAGATTAGGGCTGGGTATGGGTTAAGGTCGTCATGTTGTGATTAGATTTTTCCCCATAGAAATGAATGGAAAGTCCCCACAAAGATATAATTACAAATCTGTGTGTGTGTGTGTGTGTGTGTGTGTGTGTGTGTGTGTGGTGCTGTCTTATGTCATGACGTCTGTAGATCCTAAGCATAATATATCAACACAAAGACAGGATACTATATTCTTTTTCCCTCCGGAGTTCACTGACTGCAGCATCAAGCTGGCATTTCTGCCAGTAATCCGGCGAATTGTCCAACTGTTTAGCCACAGAGTGGAGACGACAGCGGGGTACCTTGGGAAATTCCAGATGGTGGTATTTCTCTGTTATGAAGCATCGATACTGTAGAGACCCAAATGCGGAAATGATTGGTCTGTTTTTTTAACCTTCTTTGGTGTGACACGTGTTACAGTTCAGGGAACAGCTACTGTGACCCCCTGTGGGGTCAAGTGTCACTGACCATGGGATGAACAATGACCTTTAGCCTTTTATGAGACAGAATCAGACAGAAAAGATGTGCTTCTCAGCTAAAACAGAAACCTTGAATGTAAGGAACCAAACGAAGTACAGCAGTGTCCGTCTTTGCGTGTTCAGAATTCCTGCCGTGTATCAGCACGGCTGAGATATTTAGAGCAGTTCCCAAATATCTGAAATCTTGATCAGCTTCGTCAGTTTGTGAACAGGGCGTTTTGCGAGGTCATGCACACATCACTACAGCAGGCTGGCTTGTCCAGGGGCCTGGTCTTAGGGGTACGGGCCCCAGCTGAAAGCTGATTGGCCCTTGGAATGCCCCCTGCCCTATCACTCGCTAATTTGAAACATATCATTGGATATTAATAAGGTTAGCCCTTTTACTTCAGTTATAGGTATCCTTTTGTTGCCCATCATATAAAATTTTTGAATTGGTTCTGCTGCAATTCCATGCATTATGGAAGCGTACACAAGGTTTGTGTACATTGGGGGGGTAATGGGGGTGTTCCTGGCACAGATACTAAACCATGAGCTGGGGGATGGAAAACTTCCTGCCGGAAATGCCCTGGTGGGGGGGGGTGGGGGGTGATCACCTGCTGCAAGTTCATGAGATGTGGCCCCCAAAGTGACCCCTCCCCTGTCACTCACCGATTCAAAACATCGTTGGCTAATGATAAGGTTGGTGCCTCTGTACAAATTACGGCTTGTCTGATAACACCCCCCCCCCTCATAAAATAAATCCTAGAATCGGCCCAGCACTCATCTCAAGCTGGTACAGCCCATCGTTCTGCACACTGATCCGGTCACACGAGTGTGCGAGTGGACAAATGGATGATCGCAGAAAAACGAACCACGGCTGTGGAGAACAGCGTCAGATATATGGCACGTTGTGGAAAGCCGCCATTCACCAAATTTTATGGGGGGGGGGGGGCGGAGCATCCACGAAAAAGCCTCCCTCCATTTGTCCTGAGAGACACATGCCTGAACTTCTTCCTGTATTCCCTGTCTCCCGATTTCTACAGCTCCGCCCACTTTCACGGACACGCCCCCGCAATATGTGGAGGCCAAGGAAGGGGGCAGTATCACCCTAAGCTGCACTGCCTTCGGGAACCCCAAGCCTGTGGTCAGCTGGCTGAGAGAGGGCGAGCTCCTCGTTGAGAGTAAGAAATACAAGGTAAGCCTGCCCTCACTGATCTGTACATCCCCCTGTAAATATTCTATAGCCTTAAATCCAGCCCCATGTGACTAAACGTTCACAGAACCTGACTTTCACCCGCCGTGTTCCCCGGACGCTCTTAGCCTTGTAGTCGCGTAGAGGCATTCCCGGGGAACAGGATGCTTTAAAGGTCACTCGCTAATTAACTGTAATGCATAGATTAGATGTGTTTCACACACATTAGCAAGTGTGTGTGTTTTTAATGCTTGGGGGATAGCCCTGAGTGCACATCGTCGCAGTGTAGCAACATTCATTTAATTGCGCGTGTTGGTTGCCAGGAAACAACGGAAGCCGGTGTCGGAGAAGTGGCTGGGGCTGTGTGAGGTGTTAATCCACTCGTTTGTGGACCCTCGGGGTTCTGGGGGGCTGGGGGGAAATGCAAACACACCCGTAGGTAACGCCGCGAGAGGCGGCAGGCTCCGCCGCAGCTGAGATCGTCCTCCGGAAGACTCCGGAGGGAATTGTCAGAGAAGAGCGGGGAAGGTGTGTTTAAGTTGGCTTCTCTGTTTCTCGTGTCTTGTCTGAGGTGTACAGACACTTTGTGGATCTGAGGCTCCTTTGAACTGAGTAGCTTTAGAGGAGACAACCCCCCCCCCCATCCAACACGCAAGCACACACACCAGGGCCGCATGACTGCGAGCACACAACTGTCGCATGCAGGAAAGTAGACGCCGCCCCCCC
>JAODLC010000042.1:20269140-20280606 GCA_026781145.1 Hippopotamyrus pictus | reverse complement strand
TGTTCTTGCTGTACATTATTGTCATCTATACGTTTGATAAGAATAGTACACTTATATGATTTATCAGTTTCCTTTGTAAAATACTTTGCGAACACTCTTGGAGGGAGTTGGGTTTTTTCAGTCTCTTCCCCCAATGCTTCCCCAAACGTTTGTAGCCGTCGTTACAGCAAGATTTTATATCAATGAATTACAGTCCGGCTGATTTTTTTCTGCCGTGACCTCGGATAAAGTGACAAGGTCACCTCCCGAAACGGAACTGTTGGAGTGAAGCTATTCCTTTCCTGCTGTATCAGGCCGTCTGCGTTTAACTCTCAGGGGCCTCTCTGTAGTGGTGTCTGAGCATCGCATGTCAGTAATTAATGCATCTCCGCGTCCAGATGGTTTCAGGGGGCAAAAAAAAAACCTACTTGAAGTTGTGAAATGGCAGACATGATTTTGTGACCTGATGGTATACCGCGATCTTCTCTTCTGGGTTCCGATTAATATGACTCCCTGTCAAAGATCCACATATCACATGGTAACAGAAAGGTGCCATTATCTCTGACTTCCAGTGACGTGGAGGCTGGTGGAATTGCACCTCTCAGGTCTTTAAGAGAATGGGGGGGGGGGGGGCTTAGAGATCAGATTGCAAAATTTGCAGAAGCTTTACGATGCCCCCACCCCCGCACCACATCAGCACGCTAATTATGAGTGAGTGCAAGTCTGGTCTAGGGAGATAAATTTAACAATGTGAGATGTTGATCTCGTGACAGTGTTGACGCTCTGGAAGCCACCAACTATAAACATCTAATTATATCTGCTATTCTTTTAACAATAGCAGAGTCTTCCCATTTTCGGAGGAAAAAAAATCAAAGCCTTGAAGAAACCAATTTAACAGTACAGCTACCGACACTCAATATCATACAAATCGCAAGTGATTCCTTGGGACATAAATTTTTACTTCTCTGTGTACACTTATCGGAATTTAATAGAACTGTAATTTTGCAGGTCCCTAAGGTTTCACAGAAATGGTTATATTTCTTCATTGGCGGTCTGAGTAAATTGTCATGGTAGTCATGGCAACAGATATTCTTTCATCAACATGAAGGTTTATTACTAAATCTAACAGCGCTGTAAGTAAGTATCAAGAGATTTGCCAATTGTTTGCCTGAGCTGTAATTAGTACTGTAAAACATGTCTCTTCTCTTTAAGGTACTTGATATATAAGTACTGTATGTATAATCTCTGGCTTTTCTAGGTCTGGTTTGCACAATTATGTATAATCTTTTATGTGGAATGCTTTATTGGTTCTGGTTGATGTGGTCCATGTTGTGCGCCCGCCCTGCTAGGCACAAGTCCTCATGCCCCAGCCAACGTCCATGTCTCAGCCTCGACGACCTCAGCCAACGTCTCCTGGGAACCCGGATATGATGGCGGATACGAGCAGACATTCTCAGTCTGGTACGGCCATGTGTGAGTCATCCCAGCATGCTTTGCTTTCTGCTTCTTTCCTAACCGTTTTGATTTTTTTCCTGAGCTTTGTCCTGCTGATGTGAGGCTGTGGTGACCCAGGAGGGTATGACAAGGTTAGATAGGGGTAACAGTCCTGGCTGGGGTAGGAAGCCGGGGGGAGAGTTGGATGCATACAGAGGTTCTTGGTATCTGTTTTGATTTGGAATGGGGGGAGGTCTCCATGTCATAATTAGCGTGTTTAAGTACTGGGACCGCTAATCGATTATGCTGCATTCCATTTACCTCAGAAGTCGGAAGTCATGCTGCAAATGACACTCTACGCGAGTTAAACCACTTCCCATTACAAGTCGGAAAGCCATTTAGCAATGCCAGTTCTAGCCAGGTTCATTGTTAGCAATACCAGTTGATAACACATTACATTACATTACTCATGGGAGCACAAAAATGTTCTGAAGGCAGAAGGAAAGATTATTGGTTCAGGGAGATAACCAATCAGATTGTAGAGGAGGTGGGTTCAAGCAACTAGAGGAGGCAGGACTAACCAGTCAGATGTCCCGGTCCTGCTTCCAGTAGTGGCCTGGACCCACCTCCTCTACAATCTGATACAAATAAACAGTACACAACTACAGCTTTCAAATCTGTTGATGAAGGGCGCAGCCATCTTGAATTCTGTGGTTGGGATTGTAGAGTTTCCTCCGACTTTCCAAGTCAGAACTCCGACTTCAGGGGGCATGCTCGTTGAAATTTCCGACTAGGAACTTGGAAATTCCGACTCCCTGGTATAAATGGAATGCACTATTAAACCCCCTTTTCATAAATCTCTGTTGACTCTGCTGCTAGAAAGTCTGCTTATTTCTTAAATTCTTTCCCAATATTTGCCATTCTTGGAAGGTTTCACTAGTTCTAATGCAATCGGTTTATGTCCCCTAATAAATATAACTGTAAGTGTCCAGGGCACAGAAATTTGGTGGCCTTCTCTGGGACAGAGATTAGCAAGAAGCTAACACTAGCAAAGTGGTGGATGACGGCGTTCCTGCACCGCGGTGTCTCATGGCGATCCAGTTTCGCCGTTCCTTCTGGAAGTCCGGGTGTTCCCAAACGCACTGTGGACTGCCAGGATCTCAATAGATGAATGTGGTAGAAAAAGTTATATATGGCACACATATATCATCTGGAATTTGTTTAAGCTCTTGCGGGACTGAGCTGTTATGAAACACTGTGTATATAAAACACCTTATTAAGAGACAGAGACAATTATGGCTTTCTGTTGTAAGCAATTAGCCTGGTCATTAAACGTTTCACTGAAAAGTAATAACGACTTTGTGTGATTTAAGGGCAATGTTGCATCTTCTCATCGTATGTTGTGGGTGCATACACATTACAGCTGCGTTGTGCTAATGTTTTCAGACCTGACTCCATGTGGCCTACCAGGAAGCAGGAAGGAAACTACTGATATATTTTATATATATACTGTTGACATATATATTGTTGACTTTGTGGTGTTTCAGGTTTTCACGACACTTGTGAGATACGCCTTTTTGTACGCTGTGTAACAGCCATGATGCCTTTTGGCTCAAAGGCTACCATGTCACTTTACTTGCACATTGTCATATTCAGTTAGATTATCTTCAGCATTATTGTCATCGCACAAAGTAAAGGAACTCAGATGGCGAAACGCAGACACACATATGTACGGCAGAAAGTAATTATGGGAAGAAAAAAAAAATTCAAGAGCAGGTGTACCAGCAAGCTGCTGTTTTTTGAGAAAGGGAGCTATTTCTGGTGTGGCTTGGTGATAGGGCACGGGCAGGTTCACTGGGGGGTGGCGGGGGGGCTTCCTGGTTAACGATTTACGGGAATTAGGAGCAGGTGGGCAGGATCAGCAGCGCATAGTAAGACATGAAAACCAAAATTGTGTTTTTTGTGAGAATGAACAAGATATTAATCTTGGGAGTGTGTGTTAGACAACAGTATAAACCAAAGCAGTACATCAGAGGCATGGCAGGATTACGGAGGCTAGAACTCAGAGCACATGTCATTTTATACCTTCAGTCTTGAATGAGGGACTGGAAGAACCAATCAGCAGAAGCCAACTAGTCACCTGACTCTCCTTCCCAGGAAGGCCACACCCTCTTCCCTTCTGACAATAATATGGACTGAAGAACACAAATGTTTTCTGTGTGTTCTTATTTTAGGATTCTTATAACTGGTTAGGGGGTACTCTTAGGGGGTGGGACTGAGGAAGATGGGAGTGAGGGGGTGCGGTGGGGGGCAGAGAGACGTGGGGGTGGTGGCGGGTCACACCTTCTCCCTTTTCCTCCTTCCCCAGCTGCCTTGCTCTCCTCCTCTTGCTAAGCACTGCTTGGCTGTCCCTGGCTGCTCCTGTTCTCTTGATATTCCACCGAATATCCTCATTCTGCCCCCCCATACCCCTTATTTACATCATTTACTTATTTAAGAACATCCCTTCAAGATATTCTGCCAAATGGTATTCGGGGGGGAATTTATTCTGACTCTTTCCGTACTGCTGTGACATCTCTTCACACTTTCGAATCACTCTCTGTTGCCTATATAGGGAAATCTGTGTAGTTCACAATATAGATGGAAAAGGACAATGATGTCAGACGCCATGATCTGGGACGCTCTGTGTTGGTATCTTAGCAACCACTGACTTTTGCGAATAGCGAATACAGCAACGATTCAAAGGGAATGAAGAAGATAAAGTGATTATAGGATTGTAAACCTGTATTTTATTGAATTGAATTATTTCATTATTTAAAATTGAAATGTCAGCTTCAGTCTTTGGAAAGATTGCTAGTGTCATTATACTTTTTAAAATAAAAATATATATACTTTGTAAACAAAATTGCCCTTTGCTGTGTTAGTATTATGAGGTATTATGATTGCACTATAGTTAGTTGATGACAGCTTTGCAGTGCATTATGGTAACATGCAGGATCACAGTGTACTACATCTGTATGCACCGTAACTTGCAGGGCATTGTGAGTATTAGTACTACACAGTGAGTCGGATTTGCCTTAAAGAATCTGAGCATTGCTACAAAATGGCAGACATGCTGTAGAGTGCACTGTGTCAGTAATAGGGAGTGGTATCAAAAACAGTCCTTGCGTCCTCAGTCAAGACCACTTTAGGGAAGGGAGCGTAACCATGGTGACCACGCAGCCAGGCGGGGTGTGCGGGCGCGCGTGTGTGTGCGTGTGGGCACGCCTGCGAGCACGAGTGGGTCTGTTTGTGGGCATGTCCGTGCGTGCGTGTGCGAGCTGCTCTGGGGGGTGCGAGTGAGGTGCTTTTGCTGGGGGTGGGCTGACGTTGAGGGACCCCGCCCACGTTGGCTGATGGGACAGCTCGCAGGGGTGATCGTTCGCGGTTTGGGGCTTTTCAGCACAGTCCTCTTATCCGGCAGCCTGGTTCATCCCAACATGCCGTGCACCATCAGTGCTCGATTAATCTGGTCTAAGGTGTAGCCTGCGGTAAACGGAGCCGGCACTGCCCACTCTCAGTCCCGGGGGCTTTGCCTGGCCGAGCGACCGGCTCGACTTTTAAAGGAGGGCGAGCCCGCTTAGAATACTAATGGGGTCCTGGGCTGCCCTTGCTTACTTAAGTGGGGTATCACCCAGGGCGTAGCTGCATAATGATGGGATCGTGATGGGGGGGGGATAGGTGGTGGTGGGGTTTTCCCATGGCCCTACCAGTAATCCCTGTGAGCGCAGTGTCCCTCTAGGAATAGACGGTGTCCCCCTCCGCTCCCCAGCCACCGCAGGAACTGGAAAATAGCGCCCCCTGCATTTAGCTTAGATTCTCAGTTTTAGATATACTTCAGTAGAGAAATTTGCATGCGCCGGCGTGAGGCGGGCTTATGCCATTCCTGGCCCATGTTCCCTGGCCAATTAGACGTCATTGCCTTCACTCAGCCAATAAGGAGCTTGTGGTCATGGCTGATGGACAGAGAGCTCAATCAATCAGGCCACCCACCTACCATTCGGCAGGCAGGACGTCTGGAGCTTCCTTTGGCTGTCAGACATCTGCTTCGCTCAGACGGCGCCCCCCCCCCCCCCCCCCCCCACCATCTGTCAGCCGTGCCGGCTTCAGATGCGCCCCTCTGCGGCGTTCCCGTGCCCGCCCCTGCCCAGTCCCGCCACTCTGACAGCCTGACGTGAATGCGCTGGCGCCCCCACGCACTCTGCCCGCAGTCACGCGCTAACTTGAGACACGCCGCCGTTTTGGTCCGCCGTGCTTCAGAAGTCGAGTGGAACGGTTCAGTGGAGAACGCCGTGTACAAGTACAGCATGTACAGCATTCGCTCTTTAATTTGTCACGATCGCCCATCCGGCTCCTCATTATCATTACTCGGGCTGCCTGAACACTGCCAGGCACACTGGTGATACTTAACACTTGTGCAGCAGAAAATATTTGGCACAAAAGGTTTGAGAAGAAAAATCCGCATTCGTATCCTGACTGCGGCATGGAGCCAGTCCGGGGCAAACGTAGAAATTCTGGGTCCCCTGACAGATTGTCACCTTGACTCTCTTCTGTATTCATTTAATGAATTCAAGGCCCCCTGTGACGTGCCAGGCCCCCAGAATCTGCCAGGGTATCCGTGCCCTTACTGTGCTCCCTGGTGCTAGTACAGCTCTTCTCACAGGTAACACATGCATAACACATGAGCAACTAATCGGAATAGAAGGCGGATACGGGTGGAGACGGTCCTAGTACTGCCAAAGGGCACCCAAAAAGCCCTGAAGTATTTTCAGAAAGTCAGTAATGTCGATATAAGCATGTGATCACAATCGGACGACTGCAGGTACCACAGTAAATAAATCATTTATAAATGGGAATAAACGCCGCATATATTGTGCTTCAAGAGTATATCACTAAAACGTCTTACGACCGCTGTTACTAATTCTGCTGCTACTAATATTTCTGCACTTAGCTGGAAGATGCAGTACCTCAGAATGAACTGTGGGTGGCAGGATGGCGCCCCTCGCAGCGCAGTCAGCGTGTTTGCATGCGCCCAGCTGCCGCCCTTTTGAATGTGCCCGCGAGCATTGCGCATACTGCTGCGCCGTTCCGGGCGGCATGCTTTGCCCTCCATCCCTCCGCGCCCGCTTGTGTTCCGTGCCGCAGAGCATTACGAAAGTGCCCGTGTGCATTATGGGAAATTGTGCTGTGCGTCCAGATAGTCTGGCTCCTACTGGATCCAGGCTGTTTAGGCGTCCTGGAGCTTCCCTGGATCTGTCAATCTTTCCTTTCCCAAACCTTCAGATCTTCATCAGATCTTTACATATCTAGATTTTAATGTTTTGCCTGCATTTTAATCCTCGAAGTTTTTAAAAATTCAAAACTACTTTGTAAAAGTCATCTGGTATGATAAATCTGAATTAAGCTAATGGATTTTATTGACCTGTAGATCATTTATTCTTAATTATTGTGATACTTTTTGTATAACTCATTAAGTCAAACCTAATTTTTAGTGTTACTTGGGGAAATGCTAATATGTGTTTTACCAATGCCTTAAATGTCACATGGAAGGTCACGACCCTGACCTGAACACAGCTGTCACATGGGGGTCCTTAGCAGGGAAGTGGCCATAAAGCAGAGTAGAATTTTGTACATTACAGTTTCCCAACAGAGCTTTAATGCGGCCAGCAGGGGGCGACAGATGCCGAAAGCGGCCCCTGTTTCGGTACTAGCCACTGGGGCTCAGGTGCCCCGCTCGGCTCGTGACTCTGCCGGTCAGTGACCCCTCTCGCGCTTGTGTCCGACTGTCCCGGATGGCGCAGGGTGAAGAGAGCACAGCTAGGGCCACACGATTGGCTCTCGGTGCCTGTGCCCGTCGCTCAGACCTGGCTGCTGGTGCAGGGCCTGGAACCTGAGACGGCGTACCAGTTCAGCGTCCTGGCGCAGAACAAGCTGGGGACTGGCCCGTTCAGCGAGGTCGTCACTGTGAACACGTTAGGTAGGTGGGGCGGACTCCGCGGTGCGGGGATAGGGGAGCGTTCAACACGTCGAATCGCATCCAACGTTAATCAATCGGTAATTAAGAAAAGAAGTCGTTTAATCAAAACATGAGTTCATCAGTCTGCAACATATTCACAAGTAAGCACCTTGTTATACTCAGTACTTGTACTAGTAATCACAACAATTAACCTTAAGCTTCATTAAGTCCAGTATCCTTCACTAGGGTAGCTACCCAGGTTAGGACTCTGTACCCGTGATCAGAAGGTCACTGATTCAACTCCTGGTCCTTGAGTATCCCCAGTAACCCCTATTGCTCCAGGGACTAGCAGACCCTACTCTCACCTATGCAGTGCTTTGTATTTAACGAGTCTCCATAACCTCTTATCCAGTATAGTACAAGAAAACGATATACCATCCAGAAGACTTTAAAATAAGATAATTGCATATCAGTCATTCATAGTTGCATGCCCTTACCTGGGGCTGCTCAGGGATGTGAAGGCTCACTCTCTCGGCCTGTCTGCTTACTCTCCAGTATTTCCTATAAGTACCCCTGAACCACTGGTGCTGCTAACCCCACCAAGGTGCCTCACAGCCAATCGGACACAACAGGGAGTCCTACTGACATGGATCCCTCCAGCCAATCATACGTCGCCAATCGATCGGTATGTCATGGAGTTCCGCCTGGGAGAGAGGTGGGACATCCTGGACAGTGAGATCCCACCTGGAGAAACAGAGCTGCTGGCGAGAGACCTTGTCCAGGTAAGAACAACATCTGGGTTTCTCTTGGCCCTAAGGGCACTCCTTTGATGGACAAGTCAATTTGAATAAACAGTGTTTCCCAATGCAGTCCTCGGGGACCCACAATCGGTCCAGGTTTTTGCTCCCTTCAAGCTCCCTGCCTGACAGTCCACATTTTTGCTCCCTCCCACCTCCCGGTGGGGAGCAAAAACGTGGACTGTCTTTGGGTCCTCAAGAATTGGGTTGGGAAACACAGGTATAGGTCTGTTTGATGTGAAGCTGACTTCTGTATGATGACACATTGACGCTTAACTGGTTTGTGGTTCGTCAAAGTGACCCTCTTTGCGATAAATTCTTTTCAAGTTTAGTTAATATGCTGGAACCCATGTAGTACAAGGCTAAAGGATGAAGAAGAGCTTCTGAAACTTTCATTCCCAGAATTAAATGTCAGAAATGCCATTTTGGGAGAGCTCAGGATCAAAGTGGGATAGAAAGTATTAGTTGGACTTCAAAGTGGTTAGTTTAATGCTTCCTCTGTGACCATGAGGTGCATTACCTGATGAAAAGCTACCGTGCATTTACATAAAATAAGTTAAGATTTCAGTTACTGGCCTGATGGACATCTCTACTGCTATCGAACAGGAATATCTGATGTAGTACAATAATACTCAGACATAACAGACATACATTCCATATAATACACCGATACTGCATGGCACAATATATTTTCCACTACAGCCAAAACATATGAAGTCATACATAATAGATTTCAAAATGTGTTAGGAATGGGTTGAAATCCGCAAGACCCACATTTTCCATAAAGTCAGTCCCATCTCTGAAGGAAACTTTTCATGGGATGTTTTCCTCATGCATCATAAACTGACACACGGCTTATACAGGTGAACATGGAAACAGATTATCATCACTTACATTTACGTTTGAGAGAGGCCTTATTCCGGGCCTGGTACTTGCAGTTCTGAGCATGCTGGATGCTGTAACCTATTTATGGCGTACAGCTGGATTTCACTGGAGCGGTTGAAGTAATTGTCCCATTTGGGATTTCGAATGCGGCACCCTTCCTCGAGCTTGACTCGATTTCCTGATTCGCCGGCGTGGTGAGCTGTGTTGTCCTTTTGCCTGAAGGTGCATATCGGTTGTCATGTTCCTGCCACTCTCTTGAGCCCGGTGGACCAGCTGTCCCACGTCGTTTTGCAAGAAACACCTATTAAAGCATTTGGTGGTGGATGGGTCCCAGAAAATGCCGTCCCTCTGAAATGGGTGTTTAACTTCAGGTGTTTAGCCTCTTGTAGTGACATCATTTCCTCTACTAGTATACCCATGAGTGTTTCTTCATTTCTGCTTGTGAGATCGCTTCCTCTGGCAGTAGACATCTTGGTTTACATTTTCTCATGAGGTCATTTCCTTTGATGCTATGCTCCTCTGTGTTCCTCTCTGTCTTCTCATGAGGTCATATCCTCTGCCAGTATCCCTTGTTTTCCTGATGTCGGTTCCTGTGCCCTTGGCTTTAAATTGTTTTTCACTGCGCATGATGACTGAAACTCCAGTGACCTGCTCTGCGCAGTGCCTCTATGACCGTGCATAGCATGGTCCCAGCTGGAGGGCTTGTGTGTGGCGTCAGTGCCACCTACTTTACTGAACTGCCTGGCCGTTCTTCCAGCTAACGAGAAAGTCCCATTCCGTCCCTTATGGCCTGAACTGATTCTGTAGGATTCTGCCTGGTGTCCAGCGTCTGCTTCATGTCCACCGCCTGCCAACACTTTGAATTACTAGTGCAACCTACCCAGGGGTACTGAGAAAACGTGACAGCCAGTCTTTGACTGTTTGTTCAGTACAGGGTCACGATTAGCCTGCAGTCCCTCCCAGGAAATGCAGGACCTGAGGCACTCAAGTAATGCACAGACAGCTGTTCTCTTGAATCGCATGTCTTTGGCCTGTAGGAGTGGACTTACACAGAGGGTGCAGTTCCTGCAAACTCCACAAGGGGGCCCCTTGAGAACACAGTGCTAGCCACCGAGCTAGCATGTAGCGACACAGGAAAGTCCTTTATATTATACACATGGGCCATGCATTCAAGGTGAGCTGTAGTGGATTCTAGGGGACATAAGAGGGGCTTTAATTCATACTCAGGCCCAACCTTATGATTTGTTTTGAATCCGTGAGTAACGGGGAGAGGGCACTGCGATGGCCAGTCAGCTTTCAGCTAGAGCCAGTGCCCTCCCCCCCACACACACACATACACCCCTTGCTATAATTTTGAGTGGTCGGTGAGCTTTTTTTGCTTTCGCTGCAGGATTCGTGGTACGAGTTCAGGGTGATGGCTGTTATGGAAGACCTCATCAGCGAGCCCAGTAACGTTGTGGGAGTTTCAAGTACTGGTGAGTCAAGAAGAGAGCATGCAGGTTGAAGTAGATTGCCAGGGATGTTTGAAAGATGCTGCAAAGTTGAACATTTTCAGTACTTTACTGCCCCCTGTTGGAGCCAAGTAAAACTTGCATCTTTGAATGGCAAATCAATTCTGTCATTGATAAAATTTTTGCAATGACTATATTAAAAATTAAAGCGCAGTTAAAACGTATGCTTAATTAAAATGCATATTTTTAAGTGGCTTCTTTTATCTGCTTTAGCAAATAAACTGTATTTTTAGGCTAATTAAGCAAACAAACTGAAGTCTGTCCCTGATACCACTGAGAAGCGTCCTTCCCTCAGCTGTGCGTCCCGGTTTCTTGTGTCATGTGACTCTCGACACGTACCTCTCTTCCTCAGACTTCTTCCCTCCCCCAGAGATGGCAGACGAGGGCCTGGCTCGGCCCGTGGTGGCTGGCATCGTGGCCACCATCTGCTTCCTGGCGGCGGCCATCTTGTTTAGCACGCTGGCGGCCTGTTTCGTCAACAAGCAGCGGCGGCGGAAGCTGAAGAGACGGCGAGGTGGGTACAGTGCGTCAACAGTGCGTCAACAGTGCGTCAATGGGGCTGCTGTGGATCAGCTGTGAAATATAGGTGGTATACGCAGGGAGCGAATATTATTTTTTCCTGGTCGGCATAGTGTCATTTTCACTCTTTACCTGTTAGCTTTAGCTTTGCTTCCTGAGAATGCATTTCAGTTGAACTTTAGCCATGCAACCCAACAGAATAACTGATTAAATGAACTGTCATAGAAACAGCATAGCTAGGATGAACATGCCATTAAAATAAACAGTAAAATTCAATTCAATTCAATTCAATTCAAAAAACTTTATTTGTCCCCGAGGGGCAATTTAAAAGGCACAGAGGAGCAAC